>VXBP01002603.1:0-11069 GCA_013400115.1 Rhinopomastus cyanomelas
TCCGACCTTGGTAATACTGTGATACTGTGATCTTGCCCCTGACTGCTTTATAGCTGCTGCTTTCACTAAACATTTATAAGGAGAGTAGATTCTCAGCACTGCAGTACCTGCTTGAACTTTCTTAACTTGAATCTGTTACATCAAGGTAACCTTTGTATTGCTGAATAGGAATAACAGCCTTTCCTGGACCTGTGAAATATTTGGGTATTTATTTCTGGATTCTCTAACCAGCAGTATCTTAATAAAAAACCGCTTTTTATCTTAAGCAGAAAACAGAAAATAAAAGGGATTTTTTTCCTTACAGCTTTCCATAGCTATGTATTGATTAAAAAGTCTTCTGGTTTCCTTCGGAAACTGTCTAAAGACTTCCCTAAGACTAAAGGTTATTAATATACACAAGGGGGCTGAATTAAAGCTAATATTTAATTCTGCCTCTGAAGTGTGTGACTTCACAGGCATAATACTTTTTAGATGTAGGAGGTTGGTGGGTGAAACTTAGTGTGCGTATATTCGTACACATACAAAAGGAGCAGTCTATGCTTCTCAAATAAGTGTCCTGTTCCCTCAATGCAGATATGGTGTGTATAATTCAGTTGACATTTTTCTTCATCACTTACCAAAAAGTTGCATTCCAACTTCAACACTTCTGTTTGCGTTAGTGAAACAAAAAAAGGAGCGTGTTTGGGCCCAAAGCAGGCATTTTGAAAAACAAAATTTAGCACTAATGACATTACGTTATGGTGAAGTTCAGTCAGAAATCAAATGAAGCCAGCAGAATTATTTAATGCTTCAGGGAAAAAATGCTGACCTGAGTCCTATAGCTGGTTTTCCCAAACGAAAGCATAGTTGTTATAAGACCAAAAGGGGAAAATGCAACTCAGTGTTGAGAGCCTATGTGTGGGTCTGTCTTGCTGGTTGTTGTGCACTTTGACAAGAATCAAACGTATTGTGCTAAGGTTACCAAAACAGTCTCCATAGATTTTTGTGATGTTCTGTTTTGAATTTGAGTGGGCTTATTGCCTGAGGCATTGGCAACTTGCTATGGCAAGAAGACCAGATTTTTGCAGCTCTGTGAAGTGATATGACTGGTTTGGAGCTTCCTGTTTTCAGTTTCCTGCTACTTACTCTCGTTTGTCTTTTTGTTTGGGGAAGATGCACATGGCACTGGGCTGGGCACAGCAGCCATTTTGCCGTGGGAAAGTGGTGCATGGAGAGAGGGTGAATTATCTTCTTAGAGATCAACAGAAGGAAGGTATTATCTACAATCCATTGTCAGCTGAAATGGAGAGAGTTCTTACTTTGTTCATGGACACAGGAATCAGCATGCTAGAAATGGAGGACTTGCTTGGAAGAACATGGATCAGGTAGCTGGACCTTAAAATAGCCACTGATGCTGAGAAACATAAGCATGGACTGAATGAACTCACACAGGAATAGAACAGGAGGTTTTTTTCCATTTCAGGACATGGAGGTAAAAGCTCAGCCCGGTTTCTTAAGAACATGTGATTAATCTCTGCAAGTCTTTTAGTTGCAGTTCTCATGTTATGCAAATTAAATGTGTCTTGTTTTTCTCGTCAATATTGAGTTATTTTTTGGGTTTGCCTGTGGTTTATAAGTGGTTCTTGAACCCTTCTTTTTTCAGGTTTGTTTTTTTTTTGGCCCATTACACATTAATTCAATTAACTGGTTAGTTTTGTCTTGGACCTGATCACCTAGTCAACAGGTGACAGCGGGGTAACCTCTTCCATGACAGTGATGACTTCATATTTTAGAAAGTCTGCCCATTTCTTTTAACTGGCTTTTTTGCTCCTAAGGTCTTGACTTCCAGTTTCTTTTTGAGGAATAACCTTGACAAATCAAGATTAGTGATATTTTTGTTATGAGCTAAAGCTTGGTTATACAAGCTTNATATATATATATATATAAAGTTGTTATACAACTAAAGTTGTATCTAGTGAAATAAGGCGTTACCTCTAAGGTTGGAAAACAGGCAGTGTATTCTGGAGATTGTGGTGTGTGTCATATTTAGTGACTTAGTGATGGATAAAGATAGCTTCTTTACAAAACCTGCTGAGGACTCTTACCATGTGTGCTTGTTATTTATCCAAAGGAGTCTGAGAGAAGCTGGATAGCCTAAAAGGCACAGCAACAGCTTACCTCAGAAACGTAACATAACTACACAACAACAGAAACATAACAACACAAGTTGCCTCATTCCTTAAATACATTGACAGGACTAGCCTTGAACAGCCTTTTGGAGAAAAAGGAATTATCACCGGCTGAACATAATTTCTCATTGTGCTGTTTGAAACGTAAGGGTAAATTCTTCAATTCTTCATAAATTCAAGATATACATGAATGACAATGTTACTTAATCAAACATGGAAGCCTGGTCCACCTTCCTTGCAAGTGACAAGACATTTGATACCTGTTGCAGAAATCAAGGTGATGCACAGTTGCCCCATAAGAACAAGGATGATGAACAAGATAGCCCCTACAAGACAATTATGATTAGGCTCTCTGAAGTGATCTCTTCTCTTCTCTAGGATGAAACTTTCTTCTCTAGGATGAAAAACTGAAAAACCCCAACTGTTTCAACTTGCCTTCATAGGAGAGATGCTCCATGCTTCTAATAATTTTTGTGTTGCTTCTCTGGATCTGCTCCAACATGTTCATATCTTTCTTGTTTTGGGAGATCCACAGCTGGAGAGTTTTCACCAGAGTGGAGTAGAGGGGGAAAATCACCTCTTTTGACCTCCTGGCCACACTTCTTTTGATGCCCTTCTGGGCTGCAAGGACACATTGTTGGCTCATGTCCAGCCTTTTGTCCACCAGTTATCCCAAGACCTTCTCCACAGGGCTGCTCTCAATCCCCCAGCCTGTATTGATATTGCCCCAACCCAGGTATAGGACTTTACTCCTGGCCTTGTTAAATCTCATGAGGTTCATACTGGTCCACTTAAGTCTCCAACTTAGCCCAGGTCCCCTTGAATGACATCTCATCTCTCTGTGACTTAGCTTGGTGTTATCTACAAACCTGCTGAGGATGCACTGGATCCCACTGCCTGCATAACTGATGAAGACGTTGAAGAGCACTGTCCCACTACAAACCCCTGAGTCCAGTAATTTTTATTTCTAATTTGAAGTTTTTTGTGATGAATTTTTTTTCTAGCCCCTGTAAAGAAGACACTTAGAGTGAAAATTCTCCTGTTTTGATTTGTCTCCATATCATCTCCAACATGCTCAGAACTAACCCTTTGATGGAATCTACCTGCCTACTGAAATTATACAATTACTGCCTTTTAAAGTGTGCCTGCAGTTGGAGCAGAGTAGCTGAACAAAACACTTTCTGTAAAGAAAATAGCACGGCCAGCCTTGTGGATGCATAATGTTTAAACATGAGAATCAGAACGCTTACAGAATTAGTATATATCCTCTTGTTCACTAGCCTCTTTATGACACAAATATGTAAGACTAAATTTAGAGTATCCAAACTGTTTTCTTTATGTTTATGGCAGCTGTTGTTTACAAATGGTGACAAAAATGTATGTGTCTGGTCTTTCAGGAGCTCAAGCTCAAGCTCCTTTCAGGAGTCAAGTTGTACCAAAACTACTGTATCAAACCTGCTGGCTTCTGCCTACAGCATTTGCACATCTACATGCACTAAATAGCCACAAGTAAGCAAGAACTTTGACAGACTGTACAGTCTGACCACAGAATGCTGGATAATGGCTTGCACAGAAACTCAACAACAAATATCAAAGGAAGGCAGTGTTCCTTGCTCTTCGTGTCTTGGTCTTTGCTAACTTAAGCAGCCTCAGTACTTGAAGTCCTTTCTTGAATTTAAGCATAAAAGTACCTTAGGTTTTCTTTCCCACCTTTCACCTATTGACATTCACAGCTATAGCTGGCAAATCTTTTCTGAATTCCAGCTTAAATACATTCAAAGCCTATTTGAATCCATTCTTCCTATGCCAACATGCACCCTTAGGGTAAAGAATTCTGTTTTTCCCCTGATGCCTAGCTCAAATCAATTTGTAGACCACAAACATATTCTCTCCAACCTTCACTTTACTAAGCTAAACAACTCTCACTCTCAGTCGTTTCAGATCAGGCAGGCCTCACTGTATTCCTTCTCTACAGCCTGCCTTGAGATTGTTCCCCATAACTGAACGTGGGAGTTTGCCAACATCTTTGTGTGGTGCCATTTTCTTGCAGTTATTATTAGCATTGCAGTTGCTGCTACTTTCCACAGAGAACAGATAAAACAGGGTTTTTTTTCATGAAGCATCGTGTGTTTAGTCTTGAAAGCATCATCCTTTTGTGTTAACGGATGAGCAACCTGCAAAATGTTAAGCAGTAACTGCAGCTAAACAAGGTTTTTCAGTATTTAACGAAGTAATTGTCATAGAGTCATAGGGTCATAGTATAGTAGGGGTTAGAAAGGACTTTTGAAGATCATCTAGCCCTACACCCCTGCAGAGCAGGTTCTCATAGAGCAGATCACACAGGAACATGTCTAGGCAAGTTTTGAGTATCTCCAGAGGTGGAGTCTCCTCAGCCTCTCTGGGCAGTCTCTTCCAGGGCTCTTTTACCCTCACCACAAAAAAAAAGTTTTTCATTATATTTCCTTCCCTTTCCCTTTCCCTTTCCTTTCTTCTTAACTTTGATGAGTAACTTACAGGAGACATCAGCCTCCACCTCTTTACAACCTCCTTTCAGGTAGTTGTCAAAGGCAATAAGGTTTCCCATTCACCTCATTTTCTCCAGGCTAAACAACCCCAGTTTCCTCAGCTTCTGCTCATAAGACCTGTCCTCCAGGCCCTTCGCTAGCTTTGGTGATGTTCTTTGGACACATTCCAGCATCTCAATGTCCATTTTGTATTGTTCCCAAAACTGAACACAGTACTTGAGATGCTTGAGTACTACTGGCTCGTGTTCAGCTGGCTGTCAGTCAGCACCCTGAGATACTTTCTAACTGAGTTGTCCAGCCACTCATCCCCAAGCACTGCATAGCGCTGTTGCAACCAAAGTGTAGGACCCAGCACTTGATCTTGTTAAACCTCATACATCTGATCTTGGTCCACTGATCCAGCCTGTCAAGGTCTCTCTGCAGATCTTTCCTATGATCAAGCAGATTGAGTCATCTACCTGATGCGATGTCATCCTCAAACTTGCAGAAGATGCCCTCGATCTCATCATCCAGATCATTGATAAAGATGTTAAACAAGACTGGCCCCAGCCCTGGGGATCACCACTGGTAACTGGCCTCCAACTCAATTTAACTCCGTTCAGCACAGCCGGGCTCAGCCAAGTAGCCAATTTTTTAAGCAATGAATATTCCAGCTGTGTAAGCTATGAGCTGCCAGCTCCTCTAGGAGTTTGCTGTGGGGATACTGTGTCAAAGGCTTTGCTGAAATCTAGACGAACAACATACACAGCCTTCCCCTCATCCACCAGGTGGGTCACCTGGTCAGGGAAGGAGATCAGGTTGATCAAGCAATATCTGCCTTCCATAACCCCATGCTGGCTGTCCCTGATCCCCTGACTGTTCTACACTTGCTGTGTGAGTGTGATCAGGATGAACCACTGCAGAACCTTCCTTGTGTTGAAGTTGGGCTGACAGATCTGCAGTTGCCCGGACCGTCCTCCCCTTCTTGTGGATGGGTATCACATTAGCAGCCTCCAGTCATCTGGGACCTCCCCTGTTAGCCAGGAGTATTGATAAAACATGCAGAGTGGCTTGCTGAGCTTCTGCCCCAGTCATGTGCACTCGCATGCACTATGTGTGCTGCTCATATGTAAATTTTGTTGGTTCTCTGCTGATTTAGAATTTCAGGCGTGGCCCTTCTTCCCACTTGTGGGTTAGTTTGTGCATAGTCCTTTGAGCCCAACAGAAGATGAAGACATGCTGCCTCTATGTGTGTGACTGCTACATGATCCCTGGGCACAGGGTCTTCCTGGCCATAACATTGTGCTGAAGTTTCTTGCCGTGCTTGGTTTGTGTCTTGATGTGTCACTTTTGGTGAACTCTGCTGCAAAAGGAGCTCTGGATAGGAATGTTGTCTTGCATTTCAACTCTGCTATAATTTCTGTCCTTGACTGAGACTCCTGTGAGAGTGTGCTTCTAGTCTTTCTTCCTTTACCCTTCTGCTTGTGCAGAGGCTGGGAGAAAATAACACCTGGAGGTGCATGGCAGAGCACTCATTGCTTCTTTTTGCACATGATTTGTTAATGACATAAAAGATGTTTGGTGGCAATGTCAACTAATCAGAGTACATAGCAGATACTTGCTTACTAAGAAATAGCCCACATAGTTTTTTGTGAACATTAATGATAGGAATAGAAAAAAGATAAGAGAAGGCTTCAGGAAGATCTTATTGCAGCCTTTCAATTGCTGAAATTGGCTTAATAAAAAAGAAGGGGGTACATTTTTAGTAGGGCATCTTGCAAGAGGACGGGGGGTGATGGTTGTACACTAAAAGAAAGGAGATCCAGGAAGCATTCAGAAAGGAGGAGGGTGGTGAAACACTGGAATAAGATTGCCCAGGGAGGTGGGAGATGTCCTTTTCTTTGAAACATTTCAGGTTAGGTGGATTGGGCTCTGAACAACCTGATGTAATTGAAGATGTCCCATCTTACGGCAGGGACATTGAATAAACTGACCTTTACATGTCCTTTCCAACCCAAGCTATTCTGTGTTTCTGTTAATCTATGAATAGAGACGACAGTTTCCTCACTTCAGGGATAGCAGGCCTCTTTCTACTTGTGGTGGAGTGTATATCACAGAATCACAGAATATTAGGAATTGGAAGGATCTCAAAAGATCATCTAGTCTAATCCATATATATTCTTTAGTAAAGGTGGAGGAGCTGTTATTTACAGATAATTCAGTACCCATTTCTAAATGCTAAATTAACTGGTTTTTATCAACTTTGATTTCATGCATAGTCTCCTGGAACCAATTCTTTAAAAGCTGTTTTTCACAATTAGACAACCCTCAGCAATTTCTGCTAATGCATGCCATGGGTAAGAGCAGGTGATGTTTTTGGTATGAATGTGTAATTGAGCCTGTGTGCATTCAGTGTACATATATGCAAGACTAATTTGCTAATCACTCATGACATTAACTCATCTCTGAATATACAGTAGTGTTGCTGTTGCTCCAAGCAGATGGAGATCAGCATGAATATCTGCAATTTTGGAAAAAGGTAAAGCACCAGACTATCAGTAGTGAGGAAGGTTCATTGAAGTGTTTATGTGTAATTCCCTGGAGTTTTATTTTTCACATCTTGCTAGCAGGTGGGCTACTACCACTTCTGAGCCTCCCTTCCCTCTTGTAAGAAAGACAGAGAGAAAATTTTGTCCAGAAAAGTCATAGAATCATAGAATCATAGAATGATCATGGCTGGAAAGGACCTCCAGGGTCATCAAGTCCAGCCCTTNATTAGGTCCTAAAAGCCAAAATTTCTTTAAAAGAGACTGGATTCCTTCTTACCCTTAGAATGTTTTTAAGCTTCTTTTATTTAAAAAAAACCCAACTATTTTTTTATGAAACATGCAGTGTAGCTTCAAATGTTTGCGCATTTGATTTTACTTTATACATCTTTGGGAGATTCCTCTAGCAAAATACTTATCTTCATATAACTTACTCTCTTCTTTGATTAGAAGAAAACAGTGCACACTTGCTGAGTGAGTGTCATGTGACCAAAAAATACAAAAATTCAAAAAGAGAAATGTTGTCCCAAAGTTACTTTCCATTCTTTTATACAGTTTGATGAAATAATATGCTTCAGACAATGGGAACAAGCAGAGAACAAGCAGAAAACATGATGTTAGAGTAAAATTACTGCTTTAAGTAAAGTTGATTAGCACTTTGTCTCAGTGTATGACACCTTTATCTCATAAACAAGAAATACAGAGGGAGTAACTGCACAGTCTCTTTACCTTGGAGAAAAGGAGACTGAGGGGTGATCTCAGTAATGTTTATAAATATGTGAAGGGTTGGTGTAGGGAGGATGGAGTCAGGCTCTACTCAGTGTCATCTAATGATGAGACAAGGGGCAATGGGGGTAAACTAAAACATAGGAGGTTCCACATCAAGATGAAAAGCAACTTCTTCATGGTGAGGGTTACAGAGCACTGGAATGGGCTGCCCAGGGGGTTGTGGAGTCGCCTTCTCTGGAGAAGTTTAAAAGCCGCCTGGATGTGTTCTGTGTGACTTGGTCTAGGTGATCCTGCTGTGTCAGGGGATTGGACTAGATGATCTTTCGAGGTCCCTTCCAATCCCTTATGTTCTATGAATCTGTGAATCTGTGAAAATATGCCCATAGAAAATTGAAATAAATATTGTGTCTTGACAGGGATTCTTCTTTTGTCTTTTATTTGGTGGGTGACATCTCAAGTTATTAGAATATGCTTTCTCCAGCTATGCATAGCTGGGTTTTGGTCTGATTCTAATTACCACAGGGATTCAACAGTTGTGAGTTGAAATATAAGTGCGTAGGTCACATTCAGCTGCGTTCTAAATTCAATCGCATTGAGAACGTTATAAAGGTGATAAGTAAGTGCAAGTTTTGTCCTCATGTTTTCTCTCTAAGTATAAAATTAATGTAGTAGTGGTATATTTATCTCATTTGAAGTTGTGTTTATAATACATTGATCTTTCTTAGCAAGTCAGTTTCTGATAGATCTCTTGATTTCAGATAGTGGTGTGTTGTTATGCACTATCTTCAGTTTGTTTACCTGGGGCAATATTTAGCAGAAGAGATAAGCACAGGAGTGGGAAAAAAGAGTGCTTGAGCATGCAATTGTAAAATTAGTTGAGTGTGAAGAACTGACCATTGTCTTCCACTTGTAAAAGCTGCAGTCAGCATTTAGCCTCAGAGCTAAATTCCTGTATAGTTGATAACCTGACATCTTCAACCCATGCATTAATTCAAGAGCGCAGGGGTGCACCTGATGGCCAGATTAGGCTTGCTCATTTAATTTGTATTTCATTGCACCCGCTGAAGGTGATCAGCCCCACAGCATCTAGGCTTTTCTTGCTTGTTAACCCCTTGTGCATGGAGCAAGGGTGTTGTCTCATACTGTCTTGTCTGGCAGAACTTTCTCACATGATTTCAAAGTGTGTTCAAACTCTTCTTTGGGCTAATAGAGAAACATATTGAACCAGAGGCATCCTGACAACCTTCACAGTTTGTCACTTTTCCCATGGGATAGTGATAAGTGTGATATTTCCTCATTTCACACTAAGTTTAGTCACTTCTCAGATGGACAGGGAAAAGGGACATACGTTTAGTTCTGCATACTTAAGGAGCAGCCAGGGTGCCTCAGAGTGAGTGGGACAGATGGGCTCAGCCTCTGATGTGTTTACCTGTCATCTGGATGAGCTGAGAGTCCACAACATATGCTTTGGGAGAGAAAGTGGGACTTAAATCAGCCCTGGGGCCAGCCTTCCATGTCCACTATGATATTCTTGCTCGGGCATGGAAAATAAAAACCTAAATGTTATTGAGAATTGCAATATAGTATTAGTTACTCCAACTGGAACAAGATGTTTTACTTATTTATGTGTCATTGCTTGGCCAAAAGAGAGTGTGCTAGAGCGCTGGGTTCTCTTTCTACACTACTTTATCTTCCTTCTTTTGTACAGGAAGGGTAGGTCATGGTGAATTGTTTCAGGGTTAAACCTTCCAGTATTTTACTTTGTCTCTCTGCTAAAGGATGCTGTAAATTGCACTGTGGGTCTTGCTTTAGATTACTCCACAGGTATGAAATATCTCCAGTGGGCTCTGTGCACACCAAGCAGAGTCCTGCTACCTGAATTTCCCCAACTCTAGACCTCTTCTCTTGGCAGAGGTGGGTGAGGGTTGTGGGACCCACTCTGTATGACGAGTGTCAGTCTTTGAATCTGCTCCTTTCTAGATGTGTTCTCTCCATAGCTAGTATAAAACGTGGTTGTAATAAGCTATACAGCAACCAGTGGGTGTTTAAGCCAAATTTTAATGGAGTTCTACTTCAGTTTCAAAGGGTGGATACAAAGAACATGCTTACTGCTAGTTGTTTACAAATAATAGCGTGAAGCTGTGACTGAATGCAGAGATGGAGCTCCCACAAGAAAATTGAATCAAGACTTCCTGAAGTTCTGTGAGAATCCTGGTATTCACTGCAACTGGCAGATAGAGCTGTCTCCGAGAAGTCAAAACTCAAAGCCTGATTCAGATAATGACTAAGTGATTACAGAATGTGTCCTTGGATACGATGACCCTATGTGCCTACAAACATTTATGACTGCCATTGTATGCCTGAAGATTGAAGCACATTAGAAAGTGTACCAGTATGAGAATGCTATAAGGCTTTAAAGTGACAGGTAACATGCCTTTCAGGAGAGACAGACGTAGATTTGAGAAACTCATACCTAGGTAGAGATTGGATTGCCAGTTTCCTGTCCAGCCTCATTAAATTGTTCTAAATCCCACAAGCAATTTTCTAAACAAAACTTATAAAAATGGTTACTGTAAAGTCATAATTAAAACTTCAACAGTATCCTGAATAGTACACCCATGTTGTAGTTTGAAAATTGCTAGCGTTTTCAAATGTACAGCAGTTCTGCTTTCATGAAGAAGAAAAGAAAAGGAGTTGTTTTGTTTTGGAGGACCCCTCCCCCACAGGGGACTTGTCCTGGGGGAAGGTGTCACTGGTCCTGGACCTGCCCCGGATGTCCGTGTTGGGTTAGCCTATGAAAAAGCAGAGCGGGCAGGTTGTTTTTAAGAAAGTCAGGAAGAAGGAAGTGAGAGAAGTGAGGAGGAGAAGAAGCAGGAAGTATGTAGCCCGCTCGTGTGCGCTGCAGGCTCTCTTGGGCTGCGGCCTCTCAGGCGAGCGCCCCCGCTCCCCCGCCCCGTCCGTTCTCGGGATGGTGGCGGGGAGGGGGAAGAAAACGGGATGCGGCTCAGCCACGGTGTTTCAGCGCCGCCGCCGCTACTATGGGAAGAGCAGATGCACTGTGTTCGCGTAGCCCCATGCCCTCGGCCGGACTGCCAGCTGTGACTCGCCTCGGCCTCCAGTAG
>VXBP01002607.1:0-14045 GCA_013400115.1 Rhinopomastus cyanomelas
TTGCAGGCGGATTGGACTAGATGATCTTTCCTTCATAGGACTAGGTCCCTTCCAATCCGTAATAATTCTATGATTCTGTAATTCTATGACCCCACCTGGAGGACTGTGTCCAGTTCTGGAGCCCTTATTACAAGAAGGATGTGGAAATGCTGAAGCGAGAGCAGAGGAGGGCCACGAGGATGATCAGAGGGNAGCAGAGGAGGGCCACGAGGATGATCAGAGGGTTGGAGCACATCTCCTATGAGACCAGACTGAGAGAGTTGGAGCTGTTCAGTCTGGAGAAGAGGAGGTTCCCAGGTGACCTTATTGTGGCCTTTCAGTATCTGAAGGGGGCCTACAAATAAGGCTGGGAGGGGCTTTTTAGAATGTCAGGTAGCGACAGGACTAGGGGGAATGGAGAAAAGCTGGAGATGGGTAGATTTAGAGTGGATGTGAGGAGGAAGTTCTTCAGCATGAGAGTGGTGAGAGCCTGGAATGGGTTGCCCAGGGAGGTGGTTGGGGCCCCATTCCTGGAGGTGTTTAAGGCCAGGCTGGATGAGGCTGTGGCCAGCCTGATCTAGGGTGGGGTGTCCCTGCCCTTGGCGGAGTGGTTGGAACTGGATGATCCTGTGGTGCATTCCAACCCTGACTGATTCTGTGGTTCTGTAACTTCTTCCCAGTGAGGGTGATGGGGCATTGGAGGGGACTGCCCAGGGGGTTTGCGGAGTCTCCTTCTCTGGAGACGTTTAAAACCTGCTTGGACTTGGTCTAGGTGATCCTGCTGTCATGGGGGGGTTGGACTGGATGATCTTTTGAGGTCCCTTCCAATCCCTAACGTTCTGTTCTGTGATTCTGTGATTCTGCGAACTACCTGAAGGGATGTTGTGGAGAGTTTGGTGCTGGTCTCTTCTCACAAGCAATTAGCAATAGAACAAGAGGGAATGGGTTCAAGTTACAACAGGGTGGTTTTAGACTTGATATTAGGAAAAGATCTTTTGCAGAAAGGGTGTCAAAGCACTGGAATGGGCTTCCCAGGAAGGTGGTTTCCTGGATGTGTTTAAGGATTGTTAGGCTGAGGTGTTGAGCGATATGATTTAGGTGTGAACTGTTATGGTAGGGTAGACGGTTGGACTCTATGATCTCAGGGGTATTTTTCAACCAGAGTGATTCTGTGAAAATTTTGTGCAATTCCAGATGTTAAAAAAAATATGGTCCTTCAGTCAACCTAGGCCTATGTTGTAGGGAGGAGAATACTTGGCAAACATGGTCTTTATTTATTTGCTTATCTATGCTTTGCATAGAAGTTAAGTTTGAAATTAAAAATAAAACCACATCTTGGCTGTTTCTGTTGTGTGTTGGTTTACGAAGACACTAAGATAATCTATCTTACTATTAACTTAAAAAACTATTATTCTGTAACCTGTCTATATATTCTAGAAACTATTACAACTTTTTTTCATAACTAAAGATTCCCTACAAGGACAACAAAGACAGGAAAGAAAATTGAGAGAGAGGGAAAAAGAGTAGGATAAACCAAAGCATCATTTTGAAAAAAAAAAGAACAAATAAAATGAATGGGCAAGGGTCTTTCATTTGAGTGAAAACATCATTTATATGTAATTCTTTTAATTAACATAAAATGGAATGCAAGTAAGGTAGTGAAGTTTACAATTATTGCACTAATTTCAGTGCATTGTTTTGAGAAAGATGAAATCTTGTCTGCTTTTGACAATCAATCTTCTAGAAGAAAATGGAAAGTAATTGGAAGTTATAATAGTGATTGAGTATATATCTTCATGCATATCCACGTACATATATCCATGCACACACACATACTTATTTTTTACTTATGTGGACATATTTAATATGTTTCATATGTGTCATATTTCAAATATACATTAATGTGTGTGTTTTTATAAATGCATACACAGTGCATATGGACATTCAAGTACTGTCTGATTTTAAAGGCTTCAAAATTGTTCATGAATTACATTTGAAAGGTTTGCTGTGTAACCATATATTATGGTTTATGTTAAAAAAGAAATAAAGATTTGACAGGAAAATAGAATGAATTAGACAAAGAAAAGAGAGGAAAAGATTTGATTGATAAAGAGTGTGTCCAGGTATATGGGTTGCGGTACCAATCTCCAAAGAGTAGAAGGTTACTCGTGTGCCTCAATTTGAGGATAAAGAGCTTATGGTTGTTGTGGGTTATCGAGTTATGACTCTGCAGCATAATTAAGGTTACTTTCTCATTTTAAGTGGAACTTCATGTTAAAGATTTTGAAGTAATGGGGGAAAAAAACCCAGTAAGTAATGTAGTTGATGGTTTAATTCATTAGAATGTGTTAACATGTGAAGAAAGATGAAAATAAATATAACTAAGCAAATTCTACTTCAGCCCTTTTCAGATCCGGTAAGGACACCTCACAGATTTTATCACCCCATCAAATTTCAGTATATCCTCTGCCAGGCTTGTGAGTAGAAGGTAGGTAGGCTCTTGCAGCTGAACACCACTTTCTGAATACTCCCTTTATGGTTTCTTGAAAGGTGATACTTTGAAGTCATTTCTAGAACAAGTATCCAGCTATGCTTTGCCTTCCCCGATATCTTTTGGTAGTGTTATTGAAGAAATTATAAAGTAGGCCAAATTTATTCATTATCTACCTTTCTGATCATTGTTGTCCAGCTTGCTTTTCACTGCATTAATAACTTTTAGACGTCTGATGCCACTTCCATACTTTGCTTCCAAGGCACAGGTATGTGTTGGTGCTGAAAAGCTGAGGTGGGAAGGAAGCCTCACAGAAATGTTCTAAGCCAGTGAGGAGAAGCCCTCACTAGGGTAAATAATTAATTCAAATGATACATCATATTCTCTGTTTTGCCAGTACTTTTTAATGTGCACTTGTTATAGTTAATGAAGTACTACCAACAAAAGAAAAACTGTCTTGCATTTCAGACACTGATGCTATGTCCTTAGATATGTCTTCTATCACCTTTCAATTTTAAATGTTGAGGTAAGATAACATATTTGCATGTTTGCTGTCACGAATTTTCAAGATGAGCCAAGTTGGCAGGTATGCAAACCCATTTAATTCTGCCTGGCATTAGAGTTCTTCTTCTCTTGACCCTGAAAAGATATTCTTTGAGATGACTGAATCACAGAAGCAAAGACTACTGAATACTGGACAACAGATTTCTTGTCTGGAAACAGATGACAATGTTCTTGTCAGCTGTTAATCATTATAACACAAAAAAACAAAGGACTGAAATACTTGAGAGATTTGAACATAAGTGGCGCCCTTTAGATCTTAGTAAAATGTACAGCTTTCTTCTCAAATACAGCTCAGTGCTCATAACACTGTTTCTAACCTTATTTTCATGTTTCAAGTATTCATTTTTACAAATGCATTCTTTAATCATATTCATTATAAATGTGAAAGCTCCACTTGATGTTTCCACTCAGCTAAACCAGTGCAGACAAATTGAAAACCTTTATTACACCCCTCTTCTCTCAAGAGAGCCACTGTGGCAACATTTGATGTGTTTTGAATCACTAAATTCACTAGCTGTGAAAACAGAATTTAAGTAGAGAGTATTTGCTGCATGATGGAGCACTACCTGAATTCTAAATCTTTGTTGGTTCTCTCAAATACCTTGAATTGACACTGTATTTGATAAAATTTGTGGGAACTGCTGTTAGTTACTATATCTTACTTTTCTAGCAAGAACTCAAACTTCAAATAAAAAGACTAATAATTTAAGCAAATTGAATAATGAAAAACTAAATATACACTCAGATTCTAGCACTGTACTAACATAAGTAAACAAAACAAAGCAAAGCATAAAAACCAGCAAATATGTTCCTATTTGTCTGTTTTTTCTATTGTTTTAGGTCTAATATTTTTGACAACTTCAATAGAAGTCAATGTAGACATGAAGAAATAGAATAATACTTTATAGATATGAGGGGAATTTAACATAATATTTTACTAGGATATTGCTGAACTGTTGGAAGGAGAGGTTTGGGACTGGTGTTTATGAAATTTATCAAGTCTCATAATCAGCAGGAATTCAGGAAAGGCTATTGTAGGGTAAAGGCAGTTGTTTGAATACTTACAAAAATGTAATACAGGAGAAGTTTCAGGCTATTTACAGTTCCAGTTGATAAAGCACCCTTCAGAAGCTGCATGTGTACATCAACTATACTATTGTAACGGAGTTCAAAATACATACATGTGGTGAACTTCCACCATTTTACTTTTTCCTAATCATACCTAGGTGCAGGTGAGACAAATTCTTTGTTTCTCAGGTATGTGTTAAGACCTGAGAGTTTTGCTACTTCATGGGAATATTGTAAAGACAAATTTACTTTATTTGGAAGGTTCTGAAGCCTGCATTTGCGAAAAGATATCTGATTCTTAACCCTATCTTTTCCTTTACCGTGGCACTGAAGCTGTTTTCTGAGCTTACTGGTCATGATAAAATATATTGAAAATGACACAGAGCTTAGGTAGCTACTGGAAAGAAATTGGATACCAAAGGATACCCTGTTGTCTTGCCATAAAAGAAGCTTACAAAATCACACATCTGTTCAACTCTGGAGGTAAAACTACAGATCTAGGTTCTACAGATAATTTTTATTCCTTTCTGGTGAGAAAAAAAAAGTGTGAGAACTTTGTGAAAGTTTTATGTGTGCCCTCTCCCTCATTGTTTAAGTTGACTTTCGAATTTATCAACTGCTTTGACTGTCAATTGACAGTAGAAAAAGGGAAAACAACATGTGTTATATGATGGGGAAAACAAAGTGAGATTTATATAATTTTTCTATTTCATTACAGATGTGAAAAAAACAGGATTTAAGAAAGTCCCAAGGATGAGGACAGCTTATATTTATGCCTTTATTTATAGACATTGAAAAAATGTCTCTGGAGAGACTGATACCTGTATAGTGAAAGTCCATGTGAAGCACTTAGCCAAATATATCATGCTTCCTGGGATTAAATGGTGTCATGTTGAAATCCATTTTCTCATCTTGTGTAGGTATAAAAGTTATATTTTTTTCTTCTGACAAAGCAGTTAAAGTAGCAGCAAAGCAAATCACAGAAAGTAAAATATGTGTTAAAACCCAGGCAAATTAAATGTGGGTGACACAGCCTATTCATTTCATCCATTCTAGCTCTCAGCACAATAATATGTGCTGTAGACATACTGCTACTAGCAATTTCCCTTTTGCACATTTCTGGAATACATTTGCCAAGTATCAAAACCAAGCACAATGTAAAAAAATAAATCTTTGTTTTTGTCATCTCAAAATCAGTTTCTTCCTTGTGCCCATAGTGAAAGTGATTGCAGGTTATATAAATTCAAGTTCTACCATGACAGCAGAGTAGAAGTGATAGAGCCTAATAATTTATTCATTAAAGTGTAAATGAGCAAATTATAATACGAAGTAGTTGCTCCTGCTACACATGTTATAAATCTAAATGTGTGTATTCAAAACTGATGTTTGCTCAAGAAAGGTTTTGCTAATCTTTTCAGTTTAATCTGTTCTACCTTCCTTGCAACAGTAGTTACAATATTTTATTAAAGAGATATCAGTCCCCTGCAGTCCAGGGGGTGAGAGCTTATTTGAGACTGAGTGGGAAAGAAACTAGAGGTAGAAGGAAATGAGTATGCAATGTTTAAACCACAGAATTGCTGTATTATTTGAACTAAAATTAATATGGGACTTAGAGATTGCAATATATTCTAACTACCTACAGTATTTATTAGTACCAACTCAAAACACTACTAAAAATCTAAATTTTAAAAAAATTATGGAAATAGTGTAAAAACAAAAAGGCAGCATATGCATTTTCTTTTGGTTTGAACTTTCAAATATTTAATTTTTTTTCTTTATGGTGGTACAGTAGTTGTAAACTGACTTGAAAATAAATTTCTATCGTGTTTTGTCCCTATAACATAAATATATAAAAAACATTAAATGGATACTAGCTTCAAGATTACTATGCCAAGTTATAGGGGTGGAGTTAAAAAGATTTTGAATTAATATAGCAGTAAGAACAAAGAAAAGCAATTGACAAAGAAAGGGACTGTTTTACTTACAAAAATGCTAGACATTTCTGTTGACATTTCGTCAATGTCCCTACTGATTGTCAGGTGAGAGTAAAAGACTGAACAAGGGGAGTTATTTGTTCTCTGGTTCTTATACAATTCCTTTAAATTCTTCTAGGTTATCCAGTGCTGATATAAGGATTTACCTCTAGAAGAAGTCCTGCAGATCTGTGTGAAGTTGTAGGTAGGGTCACACACTGAGAAATCCAACACTTTATCACTGCATCTCAAGAGCAACCCCATCTATTTTTCTGAAACACACAGTAGTTTCATAATGCTTTGTACATCACATAGGTTCCATTTGAACATCAGGAAGCAATTTTTCTCACAGTGATGGTGACTGAGTTAGTCAAAATGCTTAGACCTGGGTAAACAGCTCTAAGTGGTTCTAGTGGAGCATAGAATGTGGACAAGACAAGTGTGGTCGCTCCCAACTTTTTGGTGTTTATGAAATATAACTAAAAGTATTGTTCTCATTCGTCTAAGAAGGGCTAGTGTTAGTGCACGAAAAACATCCAGCATCTTGCATTTGATATTTCGACTTAATTGGGAGAGTTATAAAGAAAGACTGTAAGGAAAAGAGATTTTTCTGTGGTAAATATTAGGAGGGAAGCACCACTGATTTGTAATAGTAAGCAGAAAGGCAAAATCTTCTGCAAAGTGTATCCAAGGAGGAATTCAAGCTGCTCTATGAAACATTTCAATACACAAGTATTTTCTTTTTCTGCTGTTATGATCATTTAAACAAGGACAGAACAAAAATCCTGTAACATTCCAGTTCATGTGTTTGGTTAATGTGTGAATACTCTTGTCTGTGCCTTGCTGGCTGAGCTTTTTCTGCACCATGTTCATTTTATAGATTACAGGTAACTGATTTTCATCAATGTAACAACTTGGTCACTGTGTAAGTGCATTTGACATCTGTATTTTTAGTGCAGCAACAATTTTTGTAACCTTGTATGAAGAAAACAATGACACATAAATGGTTTTTCTTGACTGATGCAGACAAGCCTTTAACATGCCATTACTGTATTAAAACAAGCTGCAAGCATGACTCTTGGCTGTCTTCACATAGCAGCAGTTGTGCAGGTTTGAGGTGACATTTTCAGATGCAGAAAGTGAACAAAAAATTAAATCGAATCACAGGTAGATCATGTCAGACTAAACTTGTATTTATCTTTGATACCCAATCTTCCAAATAATTTTTGTTAGTCTGATATGCAGAGACTCCAGAAAGCACTGATATAGTAACACATAAAGAACAACAATTGTTCTGGGAAAGCAGGGGAGTAGCACAAGAATTACAAAGCAGTGATCAGAGCATGATTCAGTAGTTACAGTAGTTACTTTCCAAATCTTGCTAAAACCACAGCTGCCCACCTTGGAGCAAACAATTATGAGCTGTGTGAAGACATGAATCTGAAGAATGTAGAGATGCTGACAGTGGAATTATACCAAGGCCCGAGTTGGGATAAGTAGTAATTTTGTCGATGACATCAGGCCACATAAATGTTAAAACAGAGAGTGTGCATCGTTCGAAATGGATCGAGTACTGTGTAGGAGGAATGGAATGTCCTTAAGTGGCATAGATGAATGTGAATGACATGTTTTAATTACAGGTATGCAATTAAAGGCTGTACTAGTTGGACACAGTACCTCAAGTCAGCTTGTAAAAAGGTAAAGTTAACCTAATGTCTTGGGAGTATATTAATAGCTTCTTCTAAGGCACTCAGAAGATGTTCTCTCTGGTGCATTGTTGTCAGTGTCCAAGAAAGGTAGTGAAAGAAAAGCAGAGGTGCTTTAGTTCAGCCTCTCCAGGTTCTTTAGACACTGAACTCTACTGAAGAGCCTTGTGCCCACTGAAGTAATTGGTTTCAGTGGGAATGTGAAGTCTAAATAGGCGTTAGGGAGACAAATATCTTATACAACAGCTTTTGTACATTAGCAAAAGAAGAGCTGAGAAAGGATACAACTAAATCCTTCAGGGGGAAAAGCACTTGTGAAGGTGAATAAACAGTTACACAACATGTAATATTAATTAAAAAAAACCAATACCCATAGGTCATTAATAAATCTAAGCTGGGATCAGGTTTCTGAGCACCAGAATAGCAATGTTGGGGTGTTTTTGAATCAAATAATAAGAGCTAACATATTTTGCTACATTTATAAATAGAATCATAAAATATAGTGGCTTGTAAGTGTAGGACTTTAGTTCAAACATATTTACAACCTATGTCCTTTGCTTCAAAACAATCTGCAGAATAGTGGTGAAAAAATCCAGAAAAGCAAGAAACAAAGGCCAGAAAGGCCAGAAAGGCCGGAAAGGCCGGAAAGGCAGGCAGGCAGGCAGGCAGGCAGGCAGGCAGGCAGGCAGGCAGGCAGGAAGGCAGGCAGGCAGGCAGGAAGGCAGGCAGGCAGGCAGGCAGGCAGGCAGGCAGGCAGGCAGGCAGGCAGGNAGTGCGGAAGAGCGGAAGGAAGGAAGGAAGGATGGAAGGAAGGAAGGAAGGAAGGAAGGAAGGAAGGAAGGAAGGAAGGAATGAATTTAAGAGAAAAATATAAGAGGAGGGAGGGAGGGAGGAAGGAAGGAATTAATTCTTGTAATTATGATGTTTCTTTGAAGTTTATTTGGCTGATGCTACAGTCATCTTCTTTAAGAGCAAGCTCAGGCAAGAATGCCTCTTAAAGGGCCACTGTAGGCATCACGCAAGGTTTGTGGATTCTTGAAAAAAAAAGTAATTAAAAATGAATTTGAGGTATTCTGAAGCACATTGATTGGAACTGAGATTGTTATGAATAATTCATTTTTTCCCAGTAAATTTTATGTCTAACTCTGCTACTGTCTCAAATCTTTATAGTGAAATAGTATTGGTGTTTCAGATGTATCATTTTGTAAACAAATGTCATGGCCACACAGCATTATTTCAGGCAGGACTTGTGGTAGTCTTACCCCAAATGAATGTGTCAGTTATAAATCATTAGCATTTCAGAAAATATGTTAATACTAAGTTTATAGGAAGAGGTCAACAGCTTACTTGAATAAGTTTCACTTATGCAATGTTTTCTTTTACAGAAGCAGATTAAAATAAACATTTTGATCAAAGTGCAGTACTGTGGCCAATATAAAGCACGTGCACATCCTTTTGTCCCCAGGATAAAGTTAGTATGACTTTCTTAACTAATAGGACTACAATAGGGTATTGAAGCTATCTCTAACTCTATTTGGGATTCTGAGACATTTTAGCTAAGATATTTGGATAAGACAACACTATTTAAGGTTATCCTTGGAGCAGAATGTCTTTTTACTGCTGTCTCACACAAAAATACCACTTTCAGTACTATGCATTTTGTAGGTTTGATTTAGTGAGTTATTAAACTAAAGTTATGGGGTAAGTTATACAAATTTCAAGTTATTTTAAGCTTCTTACAGTATTTCCCTTACATGTGCACTCCACTTTGGCCATTAACGTTTGACACTGAAGCCACAGTATTTTGATCAATCTAACCAAAGCATGACTTTTAAGTTAATACAGCATTTAACATGTTTTTAACTAAATTACAGGACTCAGACAATCTACAAAAGCATTGCTTCAAAAGAAAAAAAAAATAAATTAATATAAATTTCCAACAGCATTCAACTTCTTCACTTAATGAATTGCACTTCATGTATATTTACACAGATAAATGGACAACACTCCATACATACAATAAGAATTAATGTAAAAATTTCCCCACAGACTGGATATACTTCTGGAAAACAAAACATAACTTATGCAAAATAAGCTGAGCTATAGATACTCCCTCCATATGCCATAGAAAAGCAATTCAGCTTCTCTACATTCAAACATGACCCTGAGTTAAAGGAGTTTATGTTTCAGTCTGAAAGCCAATTTGAAGCATTTATTCTCACTTAAAGAACATTATTTTCTTAAGACAAGATTTTGCTTTAGCTGCAGTAATACATAGCCTTCTGCATAAAAGAAGCAATTAAAGTCTGCAAACTGTGTGTTAGACCTGCTGACAGACTCTTTTAGATATTTTTCTTTTTTAAAAAAGTAAAACATCACCTAATCTACATGTAGGGACTGCAGACTGAATTTTGAAGTATTTTGTGGTTAAGAAACTTTTTAATAATGAAAAGCAAAGGATTATTGTGTCTGTTTTTAGGGAAATAGGATGTCCCTATACTTCTGCAGAGGGTATTTATTATCTTTAGAAACCTTCTGGAAAGGATGTGTGACTCCTTTTCAGAGTCATGCAGTTCAAGTCACAAGAATTAAGCATGTTGCCTACAGTAGTATCACATTTCTGGATAAATTCTCTTTACTAAATGAGCTTTTCAAAATATTTCAAATCAGAGAAGACTCATCTGAGCCAAGACTTGTTTATTCCACAGAAAATCAAGAGCTTTCAGAGACTGCACTTGAGCTATGCTTACAGACTGTCAAATATACCCTCAACAGTATGTTGGGCATTCTCTTCCAGAGAGTTTTGTTTTCCTGTGAATCTTTGTGGGAGTAATGTATTCTTTTAAAGACAGTATTCTTTTAAAAACTACTACCTTGCTGTGGCGTGAGAGTGCCTAAGAGTGGTATAGGTACTATCTGATGTCGTATTGCACTTACCAGACTGAAATGTTGGATAACACAGTCAAGACCACTGTTGCAAATCCAGTGGAATTTATTTCTGAAGGTGTAGCAGGGTCCCCAAGCCACTTGGCAAGCACATCTTACAGGAAGAGAATGCAGTAAAAGACAAATCGATCCACAAAATAACTCTGTTTCTAATACAGGTTCTGTTTAAAAACCACCTGAAGTCCAGCCATACAGACAACCAATTTATTTAAATTTTTTCATACTTTTATGTTTACAGGCAGATACTTGAAATATGCCGGGGGAGAGGTGTCCAAGGAGGCAAAGGTATCTGCTGCAGCCTGCCCTGCTCACTGCTAAATTGCCATCGCTTCAGGGCCATGGCATAGAATATTCCCGTCAAAGCCCCTTGTTGCCATCTTCGCCAGGAGTGTATCATGGGAGACTGTGTCGAATGCTTTGCTGAAATCCAGGTACACCACATCCACAGCCTTTCTCTCATCGACCAGTCGAGTTACTTGATCATAAAAGGAGATCAGGTTGGTCAAGCAAGACCTACCCCTTCTAAATCCGTGTTGACTGGGCTTAATCTCTTGGCCGTCAGCCAGATGTTGCATGACAGCACTCAGCACTAGCTGTTCCATAACTCTGCCCGGAACTGAGGTGAGGCTAACAGGTCTGTCGTTTCCTGGATTGTCCTTCTGACCTTTCTTGTGTATGGGGGTCACATTTGCCAACTTCCAATCATCCAGGACCTCCCCTGTGATCCACGACTTCTGATAAATTATGGAGAGCGGTTTAGCAAGCTCATCTGCCAGCTCTCTCATCACTCTGGGGTGAATCCCATCCCGTTCCATGGACCTATGGGGATCCAAATGGATCAGCAGGTCTCTAACTAGTACCTCTTGGGTAACTACCCTGCACCCTGTCCCTGTCTGCCAGTTTAGATAACCAGTCGTCCTGAAGACAGTCTACCCTGTTGTTGAAGGCGGAGGCAAAGGAGGCATTAAGTACCTCTGCCTTATCCTCATTTCTAGTTACTAAATTTCCCTCCATATCCAGTAAGGGGTGGAGTTTTCAACTACCCCTCTTTTTTCCATTGATGTGTTTGTAAAAGCTCTTCCTATTGTCCTTAACAGAAGTGGCCAGCCTGAGTTCAAGTTGGGCCTTTGCCTCTCCAATTTTCCTCCTACACGACCTGCCAATTCCACGAAACGTGACTTGATTGACCTGACCCTTTTTCCAAAGGTGATACATCCTCTTTTTCTCACTTAGTTCTTCCAAAATTTCCTTACTCATCCAAGCTGGTCTTTTTCCCCTACGGCTCATCTTATGACAGACAGGGACAGCCTGGTTTTGTGCTTTCAAGAATACATTCTAAAAGTACACCCAGCTCTCATGGACCCCCTTTTCACAAAGGGCTGCCTCCCAAGGAACTTTCCCAATCAATTCCTTGAACAAACCAAAATCTGCCCTAAGGAAATCCAGTTTGGATGTTTTGTTGACCCCTCTTTTTGTTCCACTAATAATTGAAAACTTAATCATTCATATTACAGAAGCTTTCCTTGACCTTTATTTGCTTTAGTGGTAGGTGAGAGGTTGAGCAAGAAAAAAGTATCCTGGGATGGATGATGGCAGAGCAGTGCATGTGATCTATCTTGACTTAAGTAAGGCTTTTGACGCAGTCTCTCAGACCATCCTCGCAGACAAACTGAGGCATTGTGGTCTAGATTTTCGGGTAGTGAGGTGGATTGTAAACTGGCTACAGGATAGAAGTNAACAGATCAAGAGAGGTTCTTCTCCCCCTCTACTCTGCCCTGGTGAGACCACACCTGGAGTATTGTGTCCAGTTCTGGGCTCCTCCGTTCAAGAGGGATGTGGAGCTTCTGGAGAGAGTTCAGCGTAGGGCAACGAAGATGATGAAGGAGGTGGAGCACCTCCCTTACGAGGAGAGGCTTAGGGAGCTGGGTCTCTTGAGCTTAGAGAAGAGGAGACTGAGGGGTGACCTCATTAGTGTCTATAGTTATTTGAGGGGTGGGTGTCAGGAAGATGGAGCTGGGCTGTTCTCAGTCTCATGTAGTGATAGGATGAGGGGCAATGGTTGTAAGCTGGACCATAGAAGGTTCCACATCAACCTGAGAAGGAACTTCTTCACAGTGAGGGTGACGGAGCACTGGAATAGCTTGCCCAGGGTGGTTATTGAGTCTCCTTCACTGGAGATGTTCAAGGCCTGCCTGGATGTGTTCCTGTGTGACTTGGTTTAGGTGATTCTGCTGTGTCAGGGGGATTAGACTAGATGATCTTTCGAGGTCCCTTCCAATCCGTAATGATTCTATGACTCTATGATTCTATACCCTTGGAGAGATGACCATTCCAAGATTTAATAATTCCGACTTTTTAATAAATTAAATAGTATTTAAAATATACTGCATAATTTTATGTAAGAATGAATCTATGTGTGCAAGTAGTCAATAACATTATATAAAGTCAACTACATAGTCCTTCTACCAATATATTTGATTTTTGTTCTCCTAACTAGTGTGCAAATTGTTTAATAACAATTAAACACAGATGTAATTTAGCATCCCCCTCTGAAAAGCCCTATGGCAACACAAAAGACAGGAGCAATCTTTGACAACTGTCATCTCTGCTGCTGTCAGTCTGTTTTGTTAGTGCGAAGCACGAGGATCTGGGTTGGCAGATGTGGAATGGAATTCTGAGAAACACTATAGCATCTGCTTGTTTCTGCCAATAGCTTCTCCAAATCCTATTCACTGTATTTTCCTTGAACCAACTTATATTTTCTCCCTTTGGACTGCATGGGACCATGAGAAGAAATGCTGTTCTGTGCTGTGAAGACTTCTCTTCATGGCCTTTGCAATTACAATACCTCTTCCATCTGTTTTTGGTGCCAGGAAAATCACTGCTAAGTCCCATTCGCTCTTGCCTACATTCACTAGATCTTTCTCCTGGATATTGTGAGCAGTACAACTGTTGTAAAGGCAGCAGTTTAGTAAAAACAAATGCTTTGCCTGTAAGACCTCCTGTTGTAACATCTTCCTTGGTTAGCTTTTAACAACATTCTAGGTTTTCCTGTGACTCATTAATCTAAACCATTCATTAAAAGGTCTCTGGCTAAAATATCCTTAAAACACACTGGTAGTTCAATAATAAAAACTTGAAACTGAATCTACCAAATGCTTTGGTAAATTATTACTATGAAAAATTTTTCCCTCAGTTGTAATGGGAGGCAAAACTCCCATTACAACTAACTTTTATATTATAATTTTTATATCATAATTTTATATTATAATTTTGCCTCTTGCACAGAAAATCACAGAACATTAGGGATTGGAAGGG
>VXBP01002611.1:0-10089 GCA_013400115.1 Rhinopomastus cyanomelas
CGAGGTCCCTTCCAATCCGTAATGATTCTATTCTACGATTCTATGATTCTATGATTATGACCGAAGTCACTCAACCTCCACCTTGAAGACAAGAAATAATATAAAATAGCCCCGCAAAAGGGGAATAGGGAGGGAAGATACCATCCTGAACAAGTCGGGGAATATTCATGGACCTCTGACTCCTTGGAATCAATCGACGGGCTGAGACCTCCTTCCCCCTCATAGGGACACATTTGGGTGAGATACAAATCTTCTCGAGAACTTTATAAATCTCTAGAGAGTTACTTTTGTAGTCTAACACGTTAGTATAGAGCTGCCTTTTTATCATAGTGCTCTGGTAATTTTAACATTTGTGTACACATATTTTGCATACAGTGCTCATCGCCGACAATCCGTAAAGAACCTGTAAATCTGTTGCTCTAATAAATTACTCTTGTTCACATGAACTAGCCTTGACGTTTCTCACTGGACACCGCGCGACTCCATAGATTGTGGCTAGATGAGAACAGGACACACCATCGAGTGAATCTGAGTTAAACGGACTCGTAGTGTGGCACTATCGAGTGAATCCGACCTAGTTATCGGACTCATAGTGTGAAATTGGATATTGCTCGGGATTTGGAGCTGTAAAGTGAAGGAGTTTACTCCCTGCCAAATCCACTCCTTCCCTTAACGCAACACTATGCAATCCAAGAACAACATGGATTGCTGGTGCCTTGCTGTGTTGTCCCTCCAGCAGATGTCAGGGTGGTTGAAATCCCCCATGAGGACCAGGGCCTGTGACCTGGAAGCTGCTCCTATTTTTCTGTGAAGGGCCTCATCTGCTTGCTTCTGCTGGTCAGGTGGCCTGTAGCAGACCCCTTCAGTAACATCACCCTTCCTTGTCTTCCCTTTTATTTTAACCCACGCACTCTTGACCAGCCCCCGCTACGTCACCACGAAGGCACGCAGCCCGTCTCCTGTCATGAAAAAAGTAAGCGCTAATTCTCACCACCAACCGGTCTCCAGGCTCCCATCCCCATCTTGCAACCAGAGACTGACAAAAGGATTGTGGGAGACACTGAAAATCTGTGAAGCTGAGGAACAGAAGGGGAGCTACTTTCCCAACTAACCATGACTTTGTTGCTGGATCCTGGAGTGGTTATCTGTGACTTTGTTCTTCTTTCCTTCTTTTTTCCCTTTTTTTCTTTTTTCTCCTCTTTTCCCTTTCCTCTTCTCTATTATTTGGGCTTGGCATCTATTAACTTTAGTAAGCTTGATTTTTGTGTGGACCTATGGTGTAAGTCTCCCTTAATTCAACCTGAGCCAATTCACAAAATTGGGTCACTCCCTTTGCTGATCAGTCAGGATGTGACAGGAATGTAAAAGTCATCACAAAGTATGCATTACTAATTCATGGTCTACTGTAACATCTCATAGTAGTATCAGCATAAGTTTTAAAATAGTGATTCATACTCTACTTGTTTACTATAAGCATGTCTGCAGTACTACTTACTGTTCATTTCATTAATGTAAGCAATGAATATCAAATAAACCAAACTCTATACTAGTCTCTGTCATTCTTGGAGAAGTCAGTGAGCAACACACAAAGCAATCTTGGTTTGGTACAAAATAAAACTTTTACCAAACAGTTCTTAAACAATTAAACTAGGTTGTATTAACATAAAACTCAGTTGAGTGCTTAAGTTAAATGCCTCAAAATCATGTAATTTAGGCTCATGACCTAATATGCCTTTATGCTACAGATATGCAACCTATTTATAAGAATTTAATAAGTGTATATCAAGACAACAATACAGACAAATCTAGCCACCCTCAAGTACAAAAGACAACCCACCTCTGATAGTCTTCCCATCATACACTCCTTTCTCTGAGCGGTTGAAAAAGAACAAGAGAAATTAAATTTTAACTCTACCTGTCTCTAGACAAATAAATGTTTATCTTTGCCTTGTAAGGAGATACGCAAGGCTGAATAGTGAAGAGCTGGTGGAAGGAATTAAAGTAGTTTTACATCAGATGTTGTGACTGGGAAACAGTTAATACTAATTAAAGTGTTAATTACAGAAGATATTTCTGTCAGACAAATTGCTTTGGATTGATATAACCACTGTATATCACCATTATAGGACTTCATACTCCAAATATAACTTAGTAGCATTTAAATAAATTTTACCTTTCCCCAGCTTAGTTTAGTGTTCACCCACCAGAGATGCAGTCAGAAGCAACATGTAGCTGTTATAAACCAAGATCAATCATGTCTAAGCTATTACCTTTATCTTCTCACAGTTACTCACAGCAGCATTAAGCTGCTACTACTACAAAATATAGTAGAAAGAATGATACATGCCATTAATGCATATGATAAGCAACTATTCACACAAATAGCAGCCACCTTATAGAAGTACTTTAGTATGTTCCTTATTTTTTAAAAAAGGTGAAAAATCCTTTTCAAAAACTAAAGCTGTAAGGAATACTAGAGTACATGTGACCAATTTCCAGCTTGCAACCTCTTGCCTCTGAATGAAGGAGTAAATTACAGAATTGTATTGACAGGATAATTTCTCTCAGAGTAACATTCAAAATGGTGTTTAGTACTCTATCAATGGTGCATTCTTTCCCACTGTCCTTCCAAAAGAATTAAAGTCTGACTCTACATACATGCACTGTCTGAATACTAGTCCACATGATTTTCAAGAGCAAAATACAGAACAATACAGATACATTTCTAGAATTGTACTTCCAGCTATTGAGAACTATACTTTAAGAAAGATATTAGCAACTTACTTGTGGGAAGTTCTTTTCTTCATCATGCTTGCAGAGACTCCTGCATGACCTACAATGTAAATGATGACATTATTGAACAATAATGTGTGTTCATACACAATGTCAAAAAGATATCTTACATAAGAGTTAGCTTTTTCAGGTAAAAAAAAATGAAACCTGTTGTGATTTATCAATGAGCTCCTGCAATAGAAGGAGGCTCTGAGGAGACAGGCAAGAACTAGGTACTAACAAAGCTAAGCGAAGAAGTATAGTGATTGATGACAACTGTTACAAAAAGCTGAACTTAATCTCAACACAAAGGACAAGGTAGTCTTTGATCTAGACTACAACAGTTGAGGGAATCAAATGGCTGCATAACTGCCCTTGAGTTAATAATAATAAAAAATTAATCATAAATACATATCTTCCTGAGTTAGCAAGACCAGAATGGATGGGTGGACACACGGCTCAGCCAAACTGAGTATAAAAACTCAGCATAGCGTATACAGTATAAAAACTGTACAACTAATAGAAAGAACTTTGAAGAGAATAACATGCTTGAGCTGGTTTCAACCTACATATTCCTTCCTAGTGACTGAGAAAGTACAGCACTATGATGGAGAACAATGATGAGTATTACATTTGTATCTTTATTTGACCGTATATTGCAGGTGCTGTACTCTGCTAAATGCAACTTGTACTGTGATTTAAGTAAAATGTTGGATCATTCTGCTAAATCCAAGTCCAATAAAGTTGTTATTAAACATCAAACCCTCTACATATGGAATAGCTAAAAGAACCCAGTCAGAGAGTATTGGACACATGTATGTTATCAATAAAAAAAACCCCTTATATATCTTTAGAAACTTGGTCATAATTTCATCTTTGGATGTTTAAATTAACACATACAGAGAAATACTTCATTGAGGTTTCTCTACAGACTCCAACATATTGTTTAACTTTAACATTATGTACATGTTCCAAGCATAGCTTTGGTATATGTATTTTGAAAATTAATTTTTGTAATAGCAGTAGTGCCACACAAGTTACATACTGAAAGCGTGATTAACCATAAAAGTTTTCACAAATATTTTAAACTTTGGATTTTCAGATGGATAAATAAGGAGGACATATATAAAGTGACAAAAATTGTAAAATTCAATTAATACTACATACATCTTGTTTCCAACACTCATGCTTGTACTGAATCCATTGAAAGATTCATCCCCAGTTTTAACAACACATGGAATTTTAAATTTTCAAAAATGAGGCTCTTCACATGAATAGACACAGTAAAGATCCTATTTGCAATTTTTTACTATTAAAAGACTGAGTAAAGAGAACTTTCCTTAGACCATGTTTCTAAGGACTATTGGCTAGAAATTAAAAGATATCACAAAAAATCTGAACAGAAACCCAAAAGGCTTTGGAATTTGACTGCAACCACGTAGGTTGCATTCTCATCATATAAGCCACCCTCCTTAGTTATATGAGGAAAACAGTTTAGAAACATACTTTGGAAAAAAGAAATCTGTTATCACAAAGTAAAAGAACATGAACACACAGATTTCATGTATTCTATTACTAGTTGATTAGACAAAGTAAGATTTACCTAAATCCTTTTAGGTAGTTAAAATGCTATAGAAAAAGTACCCATGTATGGAGCAGGGTGAGTCAACTGCAAAGAAGCAGCTGCAAAAACCAGGTAGGAAAAGCTATGCATGCTACTCATGAGTGTTTGCCCTGTTCAGTAACTGCTAACCTTAGGCACCTCTTATTTTTGATAGAACTCAAGCTCTACAGCCAGATGTCTTTTTTCTCAAATTCACTTCCATCCAAAATTTCTTGGCTATCCGAACACAATCTCCATGCATGAAATTACATGTACCTAATGAACAAACATTAACAACACTACAATTAGAGCTTGAATGGAGACTATCCTTTTTTGCTGTCAGGTCAAAACGTACTTGACAATTCCTGACTGATTTTAGCAATTTGCTTGTTCAAGTACCTAGCTCTAAGCAAAACCCAAGTAATCAAACTGAGCACTGCTCATTTTCTTGTGTTGGTAGATTAAGGTAGTGCCCAGTTTAATGCAAAGTTATGGCATTTAGATAAATAACATGAATATAGCCTGCTTATGAGACAAGATGATAGCAAGGTACAGTGAAGATTCCAGCACAAGAAAGACATGGACCTGTTGGAGCAGGTCCAGAGGAAGACCACAAAAATGATCAATGGACTGGAACACTTCTCCTATGAAGAAAGACAGAGAGTTAGAGTTGTTCAGCCTGGAGAAGGCTCCTGGGAGACCTTTCTGTGGCCATTCAACATATGAAGGGAGCTTCTACAAAAGATGGAGAGATACTTTTTACCAGGAACTGTAGTGATAGTGATGTCTAAGAAAAGAAGGCCAGATTATCTTTTATGAATCAGTTTTGGTATGAAGAAAAGCTGAAAAGAAGATGCTACTCATGTGTCTCTACTCTTAGGGGTCTTTGAATGTAGACAATAGTATCACCTTAAGCAGTAATTAAGGGCCATCAGTACTCCTAGAAATAAGTCTTGGGCACAGACAGATAGACAATATTCTCAGAGTGGATTTGCATTTTTGCATTCACCTATTCTTAGGTAAATTTACTTTTTTGGTCTATGACAAACTCTGTAAGACAACAGGATAGAGCTAGCTTAGTGAGATACCATCTAGCTCCCAGATAGCACAAACCTGCATTAAAGAAATACCTCGACCCTGTGTGTGTATTGGCTTGCATACAGAGTAAAGAATTAATTTTTCAAGATAACATTTTGTTGACTCAGATGGCATGTCTGTGAATCCTTGCCCAGACTGAATGATCATCCCTGGTGACGAGGGAGAGATCACAGCGCTGTCCTGGTTTGAGTTAGAAAATAACTAATTCTGTTCAGTAATTTTACTTTTCAGCTCAGTCTTTTCTAACTTGCTGCGCTTTTTGCAGTTAATGGCATATTTGTGCAGACTGCGTCTGCTTCTATAAGTGATCAAGGCTTGATGTTTACAGTTACTACCAAGGGCTGGGATGCAGAATGGGTCTTGCTTAAACTTTCTTCACTGAAGACCAAGGTCACTGCTAAATCTTGTGTACCAAGTTGGGGGTACAGTGAGAGGCCATACATGCAGAAAGTGTATTTGACCAAGTGTATTCCATCCAATATACATCATATTTGTAATAAAGCTGAGGGACCACAAGGGTCAGTCCTCTCTTCTTCTGCTTCCCTCTTTGTCCCTCTCCCCTCTTGACTGGCGTCCAAGGAAGACTCTGCCCGGTTCTGATTTCCTGACCAGTGCGATCCTGAATCCAGCTCCTGTGTCCGGTTCCCATCTGCGGCTGAGTCCAGTCTGAGACTTCCCCAGCATCTGCATCAGAGGTGGCAGTGATGTAATTGCCAGTAGGGGCTTCAGGTTCAGTATACTGATATAGCATACCAGAGCTGCATCAAACTGTTTTTCCCCCCATTCATAATAAAAAGCATCTAAAATAAAGTAATGCTTTTAAATGGTAACCATATATAACAGAGATTAAACATACCAAGAAAATGCAATTTTTATACTTCAGGAAACTGGTTTTACACTTGAAGACCATAAACAGTATTCTTACTGACCTTCTTAACCTGACTCTTACCAAGGCCACTGCTAAACCATCACCTTAAGCTCCATAGCTACACAACTTAAACACATTCAGGGATGGCAATTTAACCACCTCCCTGGGTGTCCTGTTCCAATGCCTGGGGACCCTTCCAAAAAAGAAGTTTTTCCTAATGTCTAATATAAAGTAGGCCTGGTGAAACTTGAGGTCATTTCCTCTTCTCCTGTTGCTTGCTACTTGTACCTGCTTTCAGGTAGCTGTAGACAGCAATAAGGTCTCTCCTCAGCCTCTTTTTCTTCAGATGAAATAGATCCAGCTCCCTCAGTTGCTCCTGGCCAACCTTGTTTACCTTCATCGGACTTGCTGCAACATCTCAATGTCTTTCTTGTATTAATGATGTCAAAAACAAATTAAAATTGACCAAAATCAGGCAAGTATAAAATCACAAAGTTAGGCAACCACAAAAAGCCTGTATTTTAACCGTGGAAATCAGAATGAAAGGTTCCCAAGAGCAGAACACTGCAGCCTTCATTGCAGTGACCACGAGATGGTGGAGTTCAGGGTCTCATGTGGCAGGATCACAAACCTGGACTTCAGGAGGGCCAGCTTTGGCCTTTTCAAGCAATTGTTGGGGGAAATCCCACGGGACAGGGTACTGGCAGGGAAAGGGCCCCAAGACATTGGGTTAACATTCAAAGACTACTTCTTTGAAGCCCAAGATCAGAGCATCCCAACATGAAAGAAGTCAAGGAAGGCATCCAGAAGACCTGCGTGGTTAAACAGGGAGCTGCTNTAAAAGAGAGGAGTTTGTCCTGGTTGCTAAGGACTAGGTTGTGGATAAGTTGAGCAAGCTGGACGTACACAAATCCATGGGCCCTGATGGGATGCACCTGCGTGTACTAAGGGAGATGGCGGAAGTCATTGCTCGGCCACTCTCCATTATCTTTGCTAAGACATGGGTCTCAGGAGAGGTGCCTGGGGACTCGAGGATATCAAATGTCACTCCAATCTTCAAAAAGGGTAGCAAGGAGGACCCAAGAAACTATAGATCAGTCAGCATAGGTGATGGAACAATTTATCCTTGACGTTGTCAGCAAGGACAAGAGCTGAGTCTCTTGAGCTTGGAGAAGAGGAGACTGTGGGGTGACCTCATTAATGTCTACAAATATGTGAAGGGTGGGTGTCAGGAGGATGAAGCCGGGCTCTTCTCAATGTCATCTGGGGATAGGACAAGGGGCAATGGGTGTAAGCTGGAACATAGGAGGTTCCATATAAATATGAGAAGGAACTTCTTCACGATGAGGGTGATGGAGCATTGGAACAGGCTTCCAAGGGGGGTTGTGGAGTCTTCTTCTCTGGAGATGTTTAAAACCCACCTGGATAAGGCCGTGTGCGACTTGGTCTAGGTGATCCTGCTGTGGCGGGGGGATTGGACTAGATGATCTTTCCAGGTCCCTTCCAATCCCTGATGTTCTGTGATTCTGTGATTCTGCAATTAGTCTTTAATTAAACATTGTTAGCAATAACAGAACTGAGGATTGTTTTATGAAGTCCAGGTATAAGGTGTAAATGAATGCAAGATTAATCAAAGACTTAATGATAGATGATGGTATCCAGATGTAATCTCTAGATAGTCCAAGCTGATTATAATACATTATAAAACCAAGCCTCTAGAAGCTAGGATACCCACCTCTGCTTGAAGACCCTCACCCCTTGAGCAATGAAATAACAATCTACGGCATTTTTGAGTGGAGATGAAGAAATAATGTACCTATCAGCTTTAGGAGAAGAATTGTAATCACCAGTAGAAATATAATAAATAATGAATATGTTAGTTGTATCTATTTAGATTGCTTAAAATGATGTCTGTTTTAACAAATGGTGTGCTGACTTCATGGGCATATCCCCTAGCACTCTCTTCTGCACAGAACTGGAACAAATAGCTAATAACTCTGTGTAGCTTGCACACCATGTAAAATATCCCACGAGTTTTGGAACAATATTGAGGTGCTCAAAACTGAACAGAGTACTCAAGATATGGCCTAACTTGTGCTGAATACAGAGAGACAACCACTCTTGTGCTCCTGCTGACTGCACTATTTCTGATACAGTCCAGGATGCCATTGGCCTTCTTGGCTGCTGGCTCATTTTTAGACAATTGTTAATAGTTCCAGGTCTCTTTCTGTCAGGCAGCTTTCCAGCCACTCTCCTGTTGTTAGTGGCATGTGTGTCACAGAATCACAGAATCATTAGGGATTGGAAGGGACCTCGAAAGACCATCCAGTCCAATCCCCCTGACACAGCAGGATCACCTAGATCAAGTCGCACAGGAACACATCCAGGCAGGTCTTAAACGTCTCCAGAGAAGGAGACTCCACAACCTCCCTGGGCAGCCTGTTACAGTGCTCTGTCACCCTCACTGGGAAGAAGTTCCTTCTCATATTTATATGGAACCTCTTATGTTCCAGCTCACACCCATTGCCTCTTGTCCTATCACTAGATGACATTGAGAAGAGCTCCACCCGTTCCTTAAACACCTCCAGGGATGATGACATCACCACCTCCCTGGGCAATCCATTCCAGCACCTAACCACCCTCTCAGTAAAGAATTTCTCTTTGGAGTTATCAATTTTTTTTCCTCAATATTGAACAATTAAGTCTGTTTCAGAGTAGAGGTAGACTTAAAAAATCTAGATATTTTATTCAAACATGTTTTTGTCCTCTTTCAAGCCTACTTGTATAGTTCATGAATAAGTTTTGGTAATGTCTAGTACATGCAGGTGAGTGACCCAGCCCTGGATTGCCTTGAGGACTTTTCTATGCAGGGACTACCCATGGAGAGCAGTATAGACAGTTCAGCCCTGAGTTCTGCATAAGCCATAAACCAAAGATGGCAGTGCTGCAACATTCAAAGAACCAGGTCCTGAGCTGAGCCTTGAAATCCCTCAATATGCCTGTGATGGTGCATTTTACCCCTCATCACCACGACCCTTACCTCTTGATAATTGCTTGAGTGTGATGATTTCATCTGGGTGTGATGATCTTAACCTGCTAAGATGGATAAAAATACCATAGCCAAGGGTTAACTTGAGCAATGAGCTCAAGTAAGGACAATATGAAAATATAACTCTAAGTCAAACTTCTTACTCCCATAAAAAGTAGGCAAAAGTAGGCATCACAGAGCCCTTTTCAGCTCTTCTGTACAGCAGGTGGATGCATCCCAGGATCTCCCCTTAAGCATGGATGCAAGGAAAGATACTCACTGGGGTTGAGTGATTCCTTACCACAAGAGATCACAGAATCACAGAACATTAGGGATTGGAAGGGACCTCAAAAGATCATCTAGTCCAATCCCCCTGCCACAGCAGGATCACCTAGATCAAGTTGCACAGGAACGTATCCAGGTGGGTTTTAAACATCTACAGAGAAGGAGACTCCACAACTCCCTGGACAGCCCATTCCAGTGCTCTGTCACCCTCACCATGAAGAGGTTTCTTCTGATATTTACGTGGAACCTTCTGTGTTCCAGCTTACACCCACTGCCCCTTGTCCTATGACTAGATGACAATGAGAAGAGCCTGGCTCCATCCTCCTGACACCCACCCTACACATATTTATAAACATTAATGAGGTCACCCCTGTCTCCTCTTCTCCAAGCTAAAGAGACCCAGCTCCCTCAGCCTCTCCTCATAAGGGAGGTGCT
>VXBP01002611.1:10410-22177 GCA_013400115.1 Rhinopomastus cyanomelas
AGACCACACTGCCTCATTTTGGCTGCGAGGATACTGTGATAGTCTGTGTTAAATGCCTTACTGAAGTCAAGATAGACCACATTCACGGCTCTGCCATCATCCATCCACCTGGTTACGCCCTCATAAAAGGCTATCAGGTTGGTCAAGCATGACTTCCCTTTGCTGAAGCCATGCTGACTGTCCCTAATGACCCTCCTGTCCTTGATGTGCCTGGGGACAGCATCTAGGACAAATTGTTCCATCACCTTTCCTGGGATGGATGTGAGGCTGACCGGTCTATAGTTACCTGGGTCTTCCTTCTTTCCCTTTTAGAAGATTGGGGTAACATTTGCTATCCTCCAGTCCCTAGGCACCTCTCCTGATCCACATGACTTAGCAAAGAGAATAGACAATGGCCTAGATTCTTGGTAAGTGATATATATAGTATGCTAAAACTTTAAATCTTCAGTAATTTTAAACTTTCATTCATTTTATGCACAACAGAAACACTTTGCTTTACCTTGTCCACCATGTAGTGAATAAACAGGTGTACCTCACCATTAAACACTTTTGTTTTTTAAGGTACATTTGCTGTAATAATAAATACATTTGTTACTTCTGTCTTGTGAATGAAATGCATAAATCCTTCCTTTTGTGACAGTGCCCTGCGGTAAAGAGAAGTTGAAGGGTTTTAGTGTTGGTTTCAGCTGACTACCTATTTTATCCAGACAAACACAAGATAAGCAAAAGAGAAATAAAAAAGAGCATATGCAAGTGAACCTCACCCAGGGAAGAATAAAGAAAGATATGGGGAAGCTCCATTATATTCCCAAAGGTAAACAATACAGATGGTATAATCCACTTGGGCATAGTCTTGCCCACATTCATGTAAATCAGGGGATAAAACCCCTAAAATCTGAGTTAGGAATTGGGAGTTGCCTCTCCATCCCTACATGTGCCCTAAGATAAGCTCATTGGGAAGCAGACCAGCATGGCTGAGCAGAGAGTTTTGTCTGTAACTCAGGAAGAAAAGTAAAGCCTCCTGAACTGGAAGACAGGGATGGGATACATAATAAAGCCCCATAATCCAAACCATTTAGACATACACAGTCTATGGGTCTGGATGGGACCCACCCAAGGGTACTGAGGGAGCTAGTGGAAGTGCTCATCAAGCAACTTTCCATTATTTATCAGCAGTTCTGGCTAACCGGGGAGGTCCTAATAGACTGGAGATTAGCAAATGTGATGACAAAAAGGACTGGAAGGAAGATCTGAGGAACTGGTCTGGCAAGACCTGATTCCTTCCCAAGGATCCAGCTCCAGTGCTAGTTAAGTTCACACTGGGGAAGGCAATGACAGCAAAAAGGGACAGTAAAGGGCTCTTTTTGAAGCCACTGAAAGTAGCTTGCCTGTGGGGACTAGCAGCTTGTGAGTGGGCTGCTGAGGCAGTATGGGCAGAGTCAGCACCACTGGCAGCCACCCCTGGGACTATTAAAGGCTCACAAGCAACCAGGAGCATGGAAAACAGTGGGCAAACTAAGCATGGCATGTCAGCCAAGTTGTGGTGTGCCAGTTTGTGTGGCAGTGCGCCCAGCAGTTTGAGCAGAGCTCTTGTGGCATGTTAGCATGCAGGAAGGCTTGTAGGTCCGCAAGCCAGGTAAATGCTTGAGGTTGTGGGAAACGACTGATGAGTTGGGAAGATTTTTATTAAAGGTTAATAAAATAATAGAATAGTTAATGCACTTTGCATGTTTGACAAGATGAAGAGGCAGAAATTCCATTAACAAGATGCTTTATCTAAAGATGAGAGAAAAGAAGCAGCCAGGAGCATGAGAAAGAGGATTACTGTGGTCTGTTGAAATTTCTTAATTGGGTGATGTTTAGATTAGCAAAGAGATGTGTAAAGTGCAGTTTATAAATCATCAGTAAGTTGTAAATTGTTGGAAAAGGGGGGAAGCATGTTATCGAAAACCTCAAACCTCAAGGCCTCTATGAGATGACAAAAAACAGAGCTCTGTCAGTTTCAGAGGGACAGGAGAGGAACTTAGAATTAATAGAATATGTATGAATCAATTAGATATGTAAATTAGAAACCCTATAAACTATCTCAATACATTGTAACTGGCACTCGCAAGGTGCCCCACGTCCTTGCCAGGCCCAACACTGTGTTGCAAATAAATCATTCCAATGCTTCACAAACTTTTTGCCTCCATAGTATCGAAGGTATTTCTACCAAAATTGGGGGCTCATCCGGGATCTGAGATACATCAACCTGCAGAGGGAGGACAGGTCTGTTGGAAGGCACACCCCGCCACAAATTTGGAAGTCTAGCAGTGCCCCAAGTCTTTCTGCTGGGGAGTAGCAATGCAGGACCCCAGAAAGGATGAGGTGAAGCAGAAGGAATGGGGAAACCAGATCCGGTATATAAATCCATTGTGGCAAGGCAATCGTGAAAACCTGAGCACAGAACCCGGTAAGAAAAAAGTCTGTCAAAGTATTATTGGGCGGTTGAGGCTGAGGAGGGAGTTGGATGTGTGACTGAGATGTGCTGAGAGCACAAAGTGAGTGCAGAGTCGTCCTAACTGTGGTTCTGCTCTCCAACGAGGGAAGTGGCCAGTGAAGGGATGAAGTGGGAACAGTAAGAGTGATTGCATCCTCCTCAGGGTGGAAAGTAAAGAGTACCCAGGGATACAAATCCCCAGTGACAGCCCACTGGGGAGAATGTTAAAAACGTAGTGGGGAAGTTCGACGGGACTCAGGATAAGGAGATGTGATGGCAGTTACTGAAGGCAGATTTTGCAATGCATTTGTGGCTGGATATAATAAAGAAATTAAAAAACTACAGGAGTGGAATGGGTTGCTGCAAGAGGCTTAGAAGGTGTATGTCAGGCAATATGTGGAGATACAAAGGCATCAGACTAGGCTGATGGTAGCCAGGGCAAATGGAATGAGTAAGTGGAGGCAGAATAGTAAACAGGAAGGACATTTTAAGGATATTTAGGACCAAAACTTGGGTAGAGAGAGAGATGTTGAAACTTTTAAACTTTTGGAAATAGTTCTGTCCGCACTATGATTTTGTAGTGTTTTCATTTTGTGCTTTGTTTTTGTGTTGTAAAGTGAGCAGGACAGAACAGGACAGCTAATTGTTGTTGCTTTGTAGAGTGAACAACAACAAAAAGAATCAAATCAGGATAAGGTAAATCAGGACCCAGTCTTGTCACATCAGTTAAAAATTACTTTAAGTGGCATAGTAAAGAAAATCAGATCATAGAATCCCTTAAAAATGTGGTTCAAGGTCTGCAAGAAATAAATCATGACCTAGAACAACAACTTGATAAAGAATGCACACACACCTGCTAAGGGAGACAGCGGAAGTCATTGCTAGGCCACTCGCCATCATCTTTTCTAAGACATGGGGATCAGGAGAGGTGCCTGGGGACTGGAGGATAGCAAATGTCACTCCACTCTTCAAAAAGGGAAAGAAGGAGGACCCAGGTAACTACAGACCAGTCAGCCTCACCTCCATCCCAGGAAAGGTGATGGAACAATTTGTACTAGAGACTGTTTCCAGGCACATGAAGGACAGGAGGGTCATTAGGGACAGTCAGCATGGCTTTACAAAGGGGAAATCATGCTTGACCAACCTGATAGCCTTTTATGAGGGCATAACCAGGTGGATGGAGGATGGCAGAGCAGTGGATGTCATCTATCTTGACTTAAGTAAGGCGTTTGAAATGGACTATCACAGCATCCTCGCAGCCAAACTGAGGCAGTGTGGACTGGATGATAGGGTAGTGAGGTGGATGGTGAATTGGCTGCAGGATAGAAGTCAGAGAGTAGTGGTCAATGGGACGGAGTCTGGTTGGAGGCCTGTATCTAGTGGAGTGCCCCAGGGGTCGGTGCTGGGACCGGTCCTGTTCAATCCATTGATGACTTGGATGAGGGATTGGCATGCACTGTCAGCAAGTTTGCTGATGACACAAAGCTGGGTGGTGTCGCCGACACCCCAGCAGACTGTGCTGCCATTCAGGGAGACCTGGACAGGCTGGAGAGCTGGGCAGGGGGAAATGTAATGAAGTATAACAAGGGTAAGTGTAGAGTCTTGCATCTANGCTCTTCTCAATGTCATCTAGTCATAGGACAAGGGGCAATGGGTGTGAGCTGGAACATAGAAGGTTCCACATAAATATGAGAAGGAACTTCTTCACAGGGAATAACCTTAGGAGTCCTAGCCTAAATCCTTGGATCATATAGGAGGGCAGTGGCCTATTTTTCCAAACAGCTGGCCTAGACCAGTAAAGGGTGGCCAAGCTGCTTAAAGGCAGTGGCAGCATTGGTTCTAAATATCCAGGAGACCCAGAAGTTCACATTAGGACAAAAGATCACAGTGCTGGTTTCCCACATGGTATCTGCAGTACTAGAAGCCAAAGGAGGACATTGGTTATCCCCCTCACAGTTTCTTAAGTACCAGGCTGTNCACAGTTTCTTAATTACCAAGCTGTCCTGATGGAACAAGATGATGTTGAGATCATGGTCACTAATATTGTCAACCCAGCTTCATTCCTTAGAGGAAGAAAAGGAGAACCGGTAACCCATGACTGCTGCAGACCATTGAAGCTGTATACACCAGCCGACCAGACTTAAAAGAGGAACCTTTGGAGGATGCAGAAGATTCCTGGTACACTGATGGGAGCAGCTTCGTCAAACATGGGGAGCACAAAGTCTGTCACCACCTCTGAACAGGTAATAGAATCAGGAGCCCTGCCTGCAAATACATCAGCCCAAAAGGCAGAAATCGTTGCCCTCACTTGAGCCTTAGAACTGGCAAGAGGAAAAAAGATTAACACACGGACAGATTCTAAATATGCCTTTAGCGTAGTCCACACTCTTGGAGCAATCTGGAAGGAAAGAGGACTTCTATCCACTCAAGGGAAGCACATAAAGCATGCGGAGGAGATTCTAAGACTCCTTGATGCTGCGCAATTACCAGAGAAAGTGGCTATAATGCACCGCAAAGCCCACCAGAAAGTAAAGAGCGTGCGTGAAACTGGAAACTCGATGGCAGACAAGGAAGCAAAGAAGGCAGCTATGGGGAACCCAGTAGGTTTGCAGGCCTTGGTTCCAGATGGTAAGACCCAAGTCAGACAAATAGCCTAACATCCGCAATATTCAAAGGAAGATAATAAGCTTATTCAGCATCTGCAACGGCCAGTTGAGGAAGATGGGTGGACAGTCACTCCACAAGGGAAGATAGTAGTTCCAACAGCAATAGTGTGGGCCTTGGTTATAGCAGAACACAGGAAAACACACTGGGGAGCAGATGCACCATATAAACATCTGATTCAAAGCACAGTGGCTAAAAACTTGTATACCACTGTGCAACAAGTCAATGTCCTGAAGCTTTTCCTTGAAGAACCAATAAAGCCAGGGAGGTAACAAAAGCCTTGTTACAAGTTATAATCCCAAGATTTGCAGTACCAGCAACTATCTCGTCAGACAGAGGGTCTCATTTTGAAGCAAAAGTGGTACAACAGGTCAGTAACCTATTGGGAATTGATTGGCAATTACATACTCCGTACCGACCACAAGCCAGTGGGCAAGTGGAAAAGATGAACCATCTAATTAAATTTCAAATTGTGAAACTGGGACAAGAGGCTTTGCAAAATCTGTTAAGAGAAATGAGTACTTAGCACTCAAGCAAGAGTTTTACATGGACCAGTACATGACATTGTACCGGGTGACTATGTGTTTGTCAGAACTCTTTCAGACTCACCTTTGGAACCTTGTTGGGAAGGACCATTCCAGGTCTTGCTGAAAACGCATACTGCCATAAAGATATGGGAACAGACACTTTGGGTACATCATATCAGACTGAAAAAACCTCCTAGACAACCTTAGGAATCAACAGAAGTAGAACCCTTGAAGCTCCTACTCAAACAAGACAACATAGGAGGTTCCACATCAATATGAGAAGGAACTTCTTCACAGTAAGGGTGATAGAGCATTGGAACAGGCTGCCCAGGGAGGTTGTGAAGTCTCCTTCTCTAGAGACGTTTAAAACCCACCTGGATATGTTCTGGTGCAACTTGGTCTAGGTGACCCTGCTGTGGCAGGGGGATTGGACTAGATGATCTATGATTCTGTAAATTTTTTGAACCTTTCTGCAACAGATGAAAGGTCTGACATTCTTTGTAATTTTATGTTCCTGTGTGACTTGGTCTGGGTGATCCTGCTGTTGCAGGGGGATTGGACTAGATGATCTTTCGAGGTCCCTTCCAATCCCTAATGATTCTGTGATTCAGTGAGAGATCCCCCATGCTGCATAGAAATAAAAGAATGCCTGCTTAATAACTTCAGTCATTGAGTTTTCACTACATCACTATGATACTTGTACCTTCTACCTCCTCCTGCTCCTCCATCCCTGTCCTTGCCCCGTACCCTCTGCTTTCTGCTCTCTCTGCTCTCCCTGTCCCTGCCCAGTATCCTCTGCTTCCTCCTACTCTCCCTGACCCAATCCCTTCTGGGACTCAGTCACCCTCTACCCCAAGCCATCCACCTCCCCCTCTTCAGAAGATAAAGGGGGAAATGAAGATTCCCATCACTTAGAGAACTAGGATCAGAAGATAGGAAAGGTATGGAGGCAACAATAGGGAAATTTTAAAAATATGGATTACTAGTGGAATGTGAATCAGAGTATAACACCCTGATTTTGCTGGTCAAAAAAATGGACAGATCTTACCTAGTGGTACAGGATCTTAGGGCGATTAATTAGATAGCAAAAGATTTTCATTCAGTGGTGCCAAATTCTTACAATCTATTAAATGAACTGAAAAATAACCGAATTTGGTTTATGGTGCGAGACTTAAAAGATGCATTCTTCTGCCTGCTGGTAGCTACAGAGAGTCAGAATCTGTTTGCCTTTGAATGGGAAAACCCTTCTACAGGAAGAAAAGCCCAAATAACCTGGAGGGTGTTGTGCAAAGGATTCAAAAACAGCCCTACCCTGTTTGGGAATCACTGCTTTGAGGTTTGGAGTCCTGGAACCCACCTCCAGGGAAAGGAACTTTATTACAATATGTAGATGACCTGCTGATAGCAACTAGGAAGAAATAGACTGTAGCATGGACTGTTAGCTTATTAAACTTCCTTGGATTAACTGGTAATCGAATTTCTAAACAGAAAGCCCAACTAATAAAATCACAAGTCACCTATTTAGGATATGAGATATCTGGAGGACAACAAGAATTAGGCAAGGGCCGGAAAGAAGTAATCTGTAAAACCCCGCTACCACAAACAGTAAAGGAACTGAGAACTTTCCTTGGAATTTTACCTGGACCTGAGCAAAGCCTTTGACACTGTCACGCATCACATTCTGGTCTCCAAGCTGACGGAGCATGTGCTTGATGAGTGTACTACTGGATGAATTAGGGAACTGGCTAGATGGCCGCACCCAGGGAGTGGTTGTCGATGGATCCATGTGCAAGTGGAGGCCAGTGACAAGCAGAGTCCCTCAGCGATCAGTCCTGGGACCAGTCTTGTTCAACATCTTTGTCAGTGACATCGACAGAGGCTTTGAGTGCACCCTCAGCAAGTTTGCTGAGGACACCAAGCTGTGTGGCGCAGCAGACACACTGGAGAGCAGGGATGCTATCCAGAGGGACCTGGACAGGCTGGAGAGGTGGGCACAAGCCAACCTCATGGGGTTCAACAAGACCAAGTGTAAGGTCCTGCATCCGNCAGCCTGGTCTAGGGTGGGGTGTCCCTGCCCATGTGTTGGAACTGGATGATCCTGTGGTCCCTTCCAGCCCTGATTGATTCTGATTCTGTAACTTCTCCAGTGAAGTGATCCTGCTGTGGCAGGGGTATTGGACTAGATGATCTTTCAGGGTTGTTGCATTTTGAAAATACTAGAATTTTCAGATGTGCAGAAGTTGTGCTTTCATGAAGAACAAAAGAAAAGTTGTTGTGTTGCTTCAGAGGACCCCTCCCCCACCAGGAACTTGTCCTGGGAAAGGGTGTCACTGTCCCAGCACCTGCCCCGGAAGTGCATGGCTAGGTCAGCCTATAAAATCATAGCGGGCTGTTTGCTCTCTCTCTCTCTTGGGCTGCAAGCTCTTAGCAGAGCACCCTCCCCCACCACCACCTGTTCCCAGGACGGTGGTGGGCGGGCAGGTAATGCGGCTCAGCCGTGGCTTCCAGTGCTACCGCCGCGGGAAGGAGATGCACCGGCTTTGCACAGCTCACCCCGGCCCAATGCCAGCTACGATTTTGCCATGGCTTACAGTGGCACTGCTGCCACCGTGGGAAGGACATGCACCGGTTTTTGCACAGCTCTTTCTGTCCTGGCACCGGACGTGATTTGCCACGGTTTTTCAGCGGTCTTTGAAGGACTCTGATTCCCACCGCCACTGCCCCAGCTCCGTGCAGCTCTTCCCACTCTCGGTCCAGACCTGATGCTGCGCAATCCTGGCTACGCATTGGAGAAGCAAGATTTTAGTGCAACCACCCCCCCACAGAGCAGTATTGTGATGAGCTGGAGTACCCCTCTTTCCCCTGGAGCTGAGACAGGAGAGAAGAGAGGAGAAGGTCTTGGAAACCCTCTCGGTCAAGTGCAGTGTGTGGCGGGCGGCCCTGTTGATACAGCCATACAATTGGTCTCCACCTTCATCCCGCACATGACCACTCGCTGCATTTTGGAGAGACTGGTCAGCAGGAAGAAAAGCTGTTTGTCATTTTCTGCTGCTGAGGAAGACTGGGGTGCTATACGTTTTGGGGGAGAACTCCTTGGTGCTTAGTTGAAGAAAGCAGAAGGATGTGAGAATCCTTAAACCTTGGATCTGAAAGACAGAGACTAGATTTTTTGTTGGGAATGCATGTCGCCTGCACCGGGGATGCAGTTTGGGCGTTAATGGAGAGGGTGGTGGCACTCGTATCTGCTTGATTAGCATGCTCTTGTTTTCCAGATCTCTGATGTGACCCAAGGCCCAAACAATAGTGACCTCCCATTGTATTTTTCTCAGATAGTGTGATGGCATTTGTGACACAGTTTCTAGTTTGTGTGCACTACCTTGCTTGGTTCTTCCTTTCTTTTTCTTTTCTTCTTTTCTGTATACAGCTATTGAGTTAATAAACTTCTTTCCAGTATCCTTAAGCTACCCATTGTCTGGTAAATTTATCCGAGATGTCATCGAGACCTCACTGCAAAGCAGTTACTTAGCTTCAACCTGCTACAGGGGTCCCTTCCAATCCCTAATGATTCTATGAATGAGATGTTCGTGCTGGCTTTGGATATACAACTACGAGACAATAGCTAAATCCCTGTATGATCATGTAAAGAAAAGCTCAGTGAAGCTAAGCTGGACTCCGGAGGCCCAGATGGCCTTCGGGAAATTAAAGAAAGAACTAACTGCCTGACATAACCAAGCCATTCTGGTTATTCTCACATGAAAGGCAAGGAGTCTCATTGGGAGTTTTAGGCCATTGGGAGTTTTAGGACCATATAAACAGGCAGTAGCTTACTTCTCCAAGCAATTGGATGACGTGAGCAAAGGATGACCAGGATGCCTCCAGACAGTAGCTGCTGTGATTCTGAACATACAGAAAGCATGGAAATTTATCTTGGGACAACAAATAACCATCCTAGTATCCTGTGCAGTATCCACGGTACTAGAACAGAAAGGGAACCATTGGTTTTCCCCTTCATGATTTTTGAAATATCAGACCATCCCAACAGAGTCAAATGACATAAAAACTGAAGTCACTAATGTTGTGAACCCAGCTTCTTTCCTGAATAGTCAAGCTTTGGAACTACCCACGCACGACTGTGTTGAAACCATCAAGACAGTGTACTCCAGCCAAATGGATCTGAAATAAACTCCCTTGAAAGAAGTAGAGGAGAACTGGTATATAAATGGGAGTAGCTTTGTTCGGAAAAGAAACCGTCTAGTAGTATATGCAGTAACAATTGTTGACAAGGTAATTGAGGCAAAGCCACTTACAGCTGTGATGTCTGCACAGAAAGCTGAAATTATAAGCCTGAGCTTTAGAATTGGGGAAGGGGAAAAGGATCAACATATGAACTGACTCTAAATATACCTTTGGGGTTGTACATGCACATAGAGCAATTTGGAAAGACAGAGGACTTTTAACGTCACAAAGAAAACAGATTAAACATGCAAAAGAAAGTTTAAATTTACTACAAGCAGTATAGGGACCAGAAGCCATTTCTATTGTGTACTGTAAAGGGCACCAAAAAGGGAACCGATTATCAGACTCAGAGGCTAAACGAGTGACAGAACAAATGTGAAAGAATAGTGTGCTAGCATTAATACCTGACAAGGGTAATGAGAGAAAGGAGGATGCTTGGGCAACAGGTAATTTGAGATCTAGGAGGGAAAATACCTGAGGATGGGGGACTTGTAAAACTATATGACAGGCGAATAGTGATTCCATCTAACACCTTGTATAGGCTAATCCTAGAACAACACAATAGAACTCACTGTGGAGCAGATGCTCTATATAAATTCTTAAGTCAAAAATGGGTAGGACACAACATGTATACCATCACTAGGCAGGTAACTAAACAGCGTATACTGAAAAATAACCTACATATGAGTGTGAAACCCCAAATTTGAGTAATAAGGAAAGGAAACATACTGGGAGAACAATGGCAAATTGATTTTTCAGAATTCCCAAGAAAAGGGGGGTTTAGATACCTGTTGGTGTTGATGGATATAATTTTGAGATGGCCAGAAGCATTCTCTTGTCGAACAAACAAAGCTAGGGAAGCTTCCAAGACCTTGTTACATGAAATAATATCCAGATTTGGGGCACCTTGTGCAATGTACTCAGATCAAGGAACATATTTTACTGCTGAAATCATATGACAGGTCAGCAAGGCATACCTGAAACTCCAAACAAAGAGAATTTTTGGATGTGTTTTGAAAAATGTTGCTATCAGAACCAACTTGACAATTGTGATTGGAATAAGTATGAACAAGACTCTACATACATAGGCACTTTACATAGAGATCAATGTAATCGAACTATCATCATTGAAAGGCCTATAGGAGTAACAGTTAACAGATAATCCTACCTTTATACCAACACCTTGGCCTGCTCCAAGTAGTAATGGATGGTTTTGTTATGTGGAAAATATGTCAGAAAAAGCCTTTCCCTTAATTGGACTGGGAAATGCATATTGGGAGGAGTAGCCCCAAATATAATCATATTTGACAAAAGATACTTATCAAGGGGCTGGCTCCAAACATATATTCGAAGGATTAGAAGAGACAATCCCTTAATCACTCATAATACTTCTTTTCATAGTTTTGTAATATGGGTTTTCCCACAATTAGGAATGAGTGCACCATAAAAGGCAATATTTCCATTTCAATAGAAAAGATAGAAAACCAGACCCTTAATGCACTCCAGGGACTTCAAGAGGAAATTACCTCCCTATCCAAGATAACGTTACAAAATCGAATGGCCTTAGACATGATGTTAGCCTCTCCAGGAGGCATCTGTACCATAATAAACACTACCTGCTGTGTTTGTGTAGATCAGACTCAATAAATTGTTACAGAACTGCATGAAATTTGGGAACAAACCTGGTTATTACATCAGGTGTCTATGAATTACACATCATTAAGATTTGAAGAAATTTGGAGCAAACTCACATCCTAGTTACCCAATTTCAGATTGTTAAAACAGATATTTGTAATGTCTGTAGTCATAGTAGTGATGCATAGTAGTGCGCACCTGAGGGATGGCCAAGGGCTCAGGTCCA
>VXBP01002613.1:0-34228 GCA_013400115.1 Rhinopomastus cyanomelas
ATGATTCTATGATAATTACAAGGTTTTTTTCCCCTCAACCATCCCATTGCACAGCACAGAGTCTGGTGGCTTATAATGCTCCAGAGGCTACCTCAGTCTAGTCTCTTCCTCTATGAGAAGCTAAGAAGTAGAAACTTAACTACCTCTGGAATTGTCTATCTAGTATTTTCTCAACTAGTTTCAGAGTGAAGGATGGCACAGAAAGCACAACATGCACAAGGCAGCACTTACATCATCGTGTAGTGTCTGTTCATCTTTGACAGCGATCTTTCTGTTATCCCATCCTTCCTCTGCCTCCTCTTCTTCCTCCTCTTCCTCCTCCTCCATATGCCCCTGATTGTCACTGTGAATGTCCCTTCTGGGAGGAAGAACACGTGCAAACCTATGGGAACTCTTCATCAGAAGACAAAGGAACTGTTAATTTTGTTGTCTGCAAGTAGATATCACTGCGTGACACAGGACATGAGTTTGAGAGTCTAGACTCCTCCACATTGCCAAATTGGTAAAATCAAAAGCAGAAACAGCAAATGAGACACCACACACAATCAGACTTCACACCACAGCCCAAAAGGTGTGAGAGACATACAGGAAATTACCTTGATGTCAACTTCAACCTCATCTCTGATAGACTTTTCATTCGTGACATCAATGTCCCCAAAGATTAAGGTCCCATTCCGACCAATTTTCACCTGCTTCTTGTACGTATAGTAGAATTCCACACACTGAGCCACTGTCTTGGTTTTTATCTGGCATTTGAAAGACATTAAAGCCCAATGGATTACATTGTTTTAAGAAGGCTTAAATAATTTCTAAGTAATTATTAAATTACTGAAACAAAGGTGCAATAAACACATTTTTTAGTTTTCTTTCCTCAGTAGTCTCCATTCTGCCTCAAGTGCTGTCCAAGCTGCCTTTCCTGTGTCACATTTGCCTGGATGCCCCATCCCATATCATCACTGGCCATCACTACTATGTTTGAAAGAAAAGCTGGTCAATGTAAAGGTGACAGAACCTGGCTCTTGTCTTAATGCACCTCTCAGCCTCACAAATATTCCAGCTGAGCTGTCAGGCTTGAGAGCAACCTTTCTGTTTTATGGGGAGCTTTCTATTCCAGCAGCCCCTCAGAGAAGCCTGGAGCAGAATACCAACGCAAAACCAGAACAGCAGGCTTGCAGCTCTGTGCACTTAACGCACCTGTGTCGGCGGACTCCAGCGTGGACTTGCGACTGTCTACATACTGCCTATCAGTGCTTGCTCTGGAAGTTGTAAACGTGCACTTAGCCTCTGGCCTGCCGCAACTTCAACGTGCGAGATTTTATTTACTAAATTTTTTTTACTAAATTTACTAATTTACTAAATTTATTTACTAAATGAGTCCTTGCTTTGCCCTCAGGTTTCAGAGTCAAACTTCTCCCCGCTGCCACGTGTCATACCTCACAAAAACAGAAGGGAATAATCACTTTTTACTACAATTGTCACAGAAAACTAGAGAGAGATCCTGAGTCGTTGTTCTTACAGCCTCCTTTGGCCCTTCTCATTATGAGGACAGAGGTGTTTCCATTTCATTTTAGTGCCTCTGCAGAGGCACTGTCTGCGATGTGGAAGTAACGGATTAGTGCAAGTAATGCAGGAAGTACAAGGGCTAAGGAAACCACAAGAGCAAACTGTACCATTGCTCTGGCTTTCTAGGGAGATTTTATGCTCTGCTGGAGAATAAACGTTCTCTGAAACCTGCTGCGTGCAGGACGTCATGCTTAGTACCGAGCTTTCATAACAATCCAGACTGAACTCTGTGTATTAAATACTGAAAGGTGTGGGAATGGATCATTGCTGTCAATTAAAAAAACCAACTAACTCACAAGCTTTTGGACCAAGAAAAAGTCCTTCTTGTAGATTGCAATGCCTTTGTTGAAAAGTTTTTTTTCAGCAACTTTCCACTTGTCTGATCCTGTAGAAAAAAAAATTGTTGTAATAGAAGCCCTTGCAATTTTAAATGTTTACTTTTCTATGTACTTTTTCTTCATGTTGGCCTTAAATAATGCACCCAAAGGGGCAGTGTCCCATCACAGCTAACCCAGCGTAACCGCAAGCTGCTGCCACCCTACTGCTCCACTTTAGCTCTGCTTTCATTGCTTGCTTTGAGGTGGTAGGTTAGTACTCACTGCCATGGGTTAACTCAGTTCAGCTGCAAAAACCAGTCAATTAGGTGAACTATGTTTTCCATCAGAACAGCAAGGTGAATGGACACAGTCTGTGATGGCCCAGGCATCACATTTTATTCAAGAGAAATAGTAGGGCAGGAGAACAAAATCTTTTCTTTCCGCAGCAATCCACTCGGCTTGAAGATTTATTTTCTCTTCAACATTCCTGCTGTCCTAGGACCTTTGTCTTTAATAATAAAAATATTACTCAAATAATATTTCCCAACCATTATAGTAGCAGTGTGTAGTAATGAAGAAATATAATTCCTGTGCTTTGTGGCACCAACTAATTGATATCTCTCTACTGCTTTACATCAGGTCCTTCTGGAGACTACAGTCACTAAATCACTGAAGTCACATGACTGACCACTTTCTAATTAGGTTCAAGACTACAAAGGCAGTTTACTGTATTAAATTTTACTGAAACATTGACAAGCATCAATAGCTGGTTGAGCTTTTTTCAGCAAGCTTCAAAGCTCTTCCCACTGCACCCTGGAAATGCATGTCAGAGGGACTGCAGTTCTGAGGTTACCACAGACTTTCTTGTACATGCTAGCTATCTTCTTGCAAACCTGCCTGGATGTGCTCCTGTGTGACTTGGTCTAGGTGACCCTGCTGTCGCAGGCGGACTGGACTAGATGATCTTTCGAGGTCCCTTCCAAACCCTAATGATTCTGTGATTCCCTGTGGCTTAGTGGAAGACATCGCATTCCCTCTTCCCCATAAAGGAATTCCAGACAGACACATCTACAAATGCACACACATGCACGTTCTGAAAGATCACGGAATCACACAATCATTGGAGTTGGAAGACACCTCCAAGATCATCAAGTCCAACCATCATAAAGATGTGGTGTTGCTATATTATAATGAAATACAACACCACTTTGTAATTTACACAGGCAAAATTCCTGGTAAGTTAAACGGCCTGCCAGAGAGAAAGTGGTCTTTACATCTTATTGTGATGTTACAGAGTTCCCCAAAAGTGCAGACAGTGATACCAAAATCCCATGCTGCGACAGACAGGCAGCACAGAGTCACTCTGGCCAACAAACCTGTGTAGTGATAATCTGTCAAAGGGTGGGTGGGTGATCGTACTGGGCTCTTCAACAGCAGTCTGGTCAGAGCTTCCTAAGATAAAGAAAAATTAAAAAATAATGTTTAAAACCAAGATTAGGCATTCATTAACACTACACTCTCTGTCAAGCTAACTGAAAACATCCACAGTGGTTTAGCATTTAGGACAATGCCTTAAATGTCACACTCTTGACTATCCACTGCATCTGGGGTACCACGGGCCCCTCCTTCACATCCCTGCACTCAGAGCAGTTATGTAACTCAAAGATGACATGCACACAAAGAACCCCTAAGAGCTGCTTTTTACTCTCCATTTAAACTGGAAGTGCTTTCAAATTACCAGGAAGGAGAGAACAGAGTCAAACCTTCATTAGCAGCTGAAGCTACCTTAACAGTGAGCTCCTGCTGCCAGGGGCGGCCCTGCTCCTCCCTAATGCCAGCAACAGCATTCACAAAGTGGGCTGCTTCTGGGAACTCAAACAGCAGAAACCCAACGCGTGCACACAAAAGGTTACGTGTTCTCTTCTCCCGTGCAGGTCAATACAGTCTAACACATCATCAGTTATCAAAGGCTGGAAAAGACCTTCAAGACCATCAAGTCCAACCACCCACCCTACAACCCCAAACCACTAAATCATCTCCTGAAACACCATGTCTGCTTCTTTTCCGAACCCCTCCAGGGATGGTGCCTCTACCTCCACCCCGGGCAGCCTGTTCCAAGGACTCCCCCCTCTTTCTGGGAAGAAGTTTTTCGCAATATCCAATATGAACCTCCCCTGATGCACAACAGTGCTACTGCACTGCAGGTGACAGGCCACAAGTAGCCAGGCAGACGTGTAGTATACTCCTGACCACAGTCACATTACATCAGTCACAGAACTGTAAAAGGATGACAAGTATGGGCCTTGTGCTATGCTTTGCCCTTTGATATTATCTCCCAGCAGTGTCAAAGGGCTTTTATGAACGTGTGTCATGTTTTACAATACTGATATAGAATGAGCAGCACAGACATTCTGTAGACACAAACAGAGAAGTTAAGGCTGCACTTTAAGGTCTCAGCTTCAGGTCCAGTCTCTTATTTTTCTTCCAGCACAGTCATCTTCCCAGGAAGGCAGCGCTTAGGATTGCTCTAGCACTCTCAGCTCACTTGCCCTGGCAGACCACTAGTCTGTTTGTTAAAAAGCCAAACAGGTTGAGGTTGGAAATATGCAGGACAGTAAGTGAACATGGCACTCTACCTCAGGCTGAACCCTTCATAGGGTCACTCTCTCCAAGGGACACTGAACAGTGGGAGGCAGACACACAGGAAGAAGTTTGCAATGACAGGTTACCTGGCCTTCAGTAACATCTCTGACTGCATCAAGGTGAAAAGCTGGCAAAACTCACCAGAATGCATCCCTTTGCTTCGTGTAAGAAATGCAGTGCTAGCTCCTGGTTAGTTCCAGCCCCAGGAAAAATGCTCGAACAGGCAGCAGCCAGCAGGTTTTCCACTGTTTCCACAGAGGTATCAAATAAATTCAGATAAAAAGATAATTAAAATTGAGTTTCCTACAGGATTTGCATCATTAATCAGGAATTTCAAAGCAGGGCTAGACATAACAGAAAGTAAAACTCTCACAGAAGCTGGATGTCCTTACAAACTTAGCTGGGTCACATCTGGACAGAATTCATCAGACCACAAGCTCATGAGTTTGAGACTGAAACATGGAGTTTCATGCAAATCTCCTCCCTCTATAATGTCTTCCCACGTCCTTTCACCTCAGAGACTGCCCCTTATACTGTGAATTTCCAATGCACAATGCCCTTTGTCTTATCAGAAAGAATCATTCCAAGCCTACTGACTTTATCATCCCTTCAGGACATATACATGCCATAACCCATGTGCACCAGCAGCAGGCTGCTCCCCAGGTCCGCTGCTTGCTGCCACTTCTGCTTCCTCATCCTGACCTCTGTCTACAGCCTGACTGTTTCAAATACTACTGTGTCTGGAACATACCTCGAAAATACAGAAGCACAAGTGCGCCCAAACGTTAATACAGACAAGGACGCTTCTCTGAGCAGGAGGCTCTGTGACCAAATGGTCCCATTTTGCCTCAGTTACGCTCAATCCTCCCTAACATTCCCTCCACCACACACAGCCTGATAAACAAGTTTTACTCCCAAGATTGTTTTCAAGCCCCCTCAAACATGTCACTATGACAGACTTTAAATTATGCGCACAGTAGATGCATGGTTGCCCCTGCAACAAGGGTGACAATTCCATCCTACTTACTAGTCTTACACATTCTTACCATTCTCTTGGGTGGCTCTATTGGTTTCCAAGTCATCCCATGGCTGCCACACCAGCTCTGCTTTATGCTCATCAGCTTCTGCCAGAGATCTGTCCTGGAGTGACGGGATTTCTGCTTGGAAACGAGTTCCCACATTTATCCGCCTGCAGGAAATGTTAAAAGTAACGGTCAGGCTCCCTTTACAATTTCCAGAAAGTCTCAGTCTCTTCTAGAGACCCTGATTATGAAAACACTGCAATGCAGCAGGCTCTTACATACAACACGTTTACGTTATATGCAGGATGATTCAACATCCGTTACCAGTTTCCATTGTCCTATCATGTAGAATTTCAACGATCATGGCTATCCCCTAATAACCACTCAAGGAACAGTAATTAGCTTTCAATAATCATCATTTTGTGAGATGCTATCACACAGAGTTCTCTTACAGCAAGCCTGCTCCTCATGCATTAGACAGGTGGGCTTGGATTAACATCTTGCCAACTACAACTACAGAATCACAGGATCACTGAGACTGAAAGGGGTTTCTGGACACTATCTGGTCCTACTGTCCATTCAAAGCAGAATCAATCTCAAAACTTGGTCCCTCTTGTTCTTGACAAAACTGAAACCAAATACATAAACCACTGAAAGTTGGATTGCTTATTCTGCACCAAAACCAAATCACATTCTTTTGGCAACTGTCTCATACTTTTCTATTCTGAATTAGCAGACAGATTTTTTACAACATGCTCCACAGAGCTCTAGACTCACTTTAAGTCAAGGCATCATCACAGAGATTCTCCTCTGCACTAGCAAACAAGATCTTGTGCACAGGAAGAGGTGAGAACCACCACTGAAATACTACTCCTTCCACACTTGTTGGTTTGGAGACTCACAACAGCGACACAGCTAGCAGTCAGAGCATGGATGGCCTTTGTTGTTGCTCTTCGTCTCTTACTCGGGGGCAAAATATGCAGAGACAGAAACTCAGTGTAAAATAAGTGCAGGGACAACTGTCTAAGTGGTATAGTGATTATGAATGCAATTCAGAGGTCCAGAAGATAACCAGAGGATTTAAATGTTCAGGGTAAGCTATGAAAAAGACCCTTCAGAACAACAAGGTATCAGAAAACCAAGGTACTTAGGAATTGTTGCTGCTCAAACCACTGAGAATATAATGAAAACCCTACTCTCAAGTATCTCTGCTTCATGAAGAAGTGTTCCTCTTTCAGCTGTCAGTCAACTGGCACCACACTGGTGGCACCTGAAATAGTAGAGGATGGGAGAAATACTCTTCCTTTTTTGACAGCAGATCAGGCAGTGCCCACAAAGTAGTTAGAAAGAAGGTAAATCTCGCAGCGGAACCACAGGAGAGGAACAGTTTTCTGTTATGGAAGCAGGGGAAGGAAACACCTTCGTGAATATATTGACATGTTACAAGCTAGAAAAGCCTGCATTCACAACAAATTACTGACTTCTAATACACATAAGAAGATTTTATAAACTATTTCTTTTGCATTTATAGCAGATCCAGGTCTATCTCCTCATACTCAAGAGGCCGGTTTAAATTTCCCGTTTATAAACAGAAAAAAGCTACCCTACACATCCCTTCTGATCTTGTTGCCCTTCTTTGGGCCCACTTCTTGAATTGAGGTGCCTGAACCCAGCACTTCTGGCAAGGCCTCACCTGTGCCAAGTACGGCAGGATGATCACCTCTCTAGTCCTGGGGAGGAAAAAGTTGATGGATTACGATCCACCCTAGAAAGAGTGACTACCAAAAGCCAATGCTTTGCTGCCAGCTGGAAACAGGTAAAAAGGCATTTATTGCACTGTGGAAAGACAGGAGACTGTGTGACTCCTTTCCTGATGAAGCCTGCACTTCAGTATAGCAGGTGCTCTTGCCAGTAAGCACCAGCAGCACTCCTGGGATGCCCCGGTACACAGACACAGCTGGGCAGAGTAAATGATGATGATTAGGGGACTGGAGCACTTGCCTTATGAGGAGAGATTGAGAGATCTGGGACTTTTCAGCTTGGAGAGGAGAAGGCCATATAAGGGGACATAATCACCGTCTATAAACACATGAAGACTGTCTGTCAAGAAGAAAGTGTCAACCTCTTTTCACTTGCACCCTTCCATAGGACAACGGGCAATGGATGCAAGCTGGAGCACAGGAAGTTCCACCTCAACATGAGAAAGACATTCTTCACTGTAAGGGTTACAGGGCACTCAAATGGGCTCCCCAGGGAGGCTGTGGACTCATCTTCTCTGGAGACAAAATTTCAAGACCTGTCTGGATGCATGCCTATGTGACCTGCCCTAAGTTCTACAGTCCTGCTCGAGCAGGAGCGTTGGACTCAATGACCCCCGGAGGTCCCTTCCAACCCCTAATGATCTGTGTGCATCTGCATAAATTACAGAACTGATGCTGTGGGTTAGGAAGGCAACTCACAGCTGAGGCACCAGAGCTATACTGAAGGCTCACTACCTGAGGAGTGGCTTTAAGACTCAGAAGTAACTGAACTGCAAAACCAGCAGGACATGAAGATCTCTGACACCAGCTGCCTACAGTACTACTTCATTAACAGAAGAATGAAGCTGCATTATCACATTTCCTACTCCAAATCTCTGCAATGAAATTACACGAGAACCTAATGGTCTGGAAAGGCACAAGCAATTAAGAACACAATATTGTGTAATCATAAGTCACGGTCAGCTTCTGATAGAATCAAGACTACAAATCAAATTAAACATTTTTTTTTCTTTTAAAAAGCATTTTCTTGCTGAATTTGCTTTATGGAATACCTTCCACAGCTCACCTAAGTAACTTTATGTCATACGCAGGTTCTGTCTTACATAATAAATAAAGCTGCACAAAACAGCTTTAAAGCAACAAATTGATTACTTTAACAGCACAGAATGGCACCAGTTTGTTAATGTGTCTTGGTTTCAAAATCATTAAAAAACCTTAAATGCACGTATTTCCATGAATGGGCTCAGTCTGGCAATGGAATAACCTGGGTTTGTTCACAATATTCTCAGGACAGCCTGCTGCCACAAGTGCTGAAAAATCAGCTTCAACAGGAAAGCAGAATAGAAAAAGAGCAAAAAAAAAACCTAAACCAACAACAACCAACTGTTCCTGTAAATTTTTAAAACAGAAGCCATTTTGGAAACAGAAGTAAAGGGAGCCTGATATTTACTGGGAAGAGTCTGAGTTAAATATCTCCTATGTTAGAGATTCCAGACAGCAGGGAGTAAACGACGTAGAGCCGACTCTTTATGCCACAAGGGTTTCTGTACCACGTATCAACATGTTCAGACTTCGCAAGAGTTCATTAACCGCTGGACTGAAACTGTCTTGCAGTAGTTCTACAGCGCTAAACTTGAACTGGTAGCGCTCCCAGAGGTTTGCAACAGCTGCACAGACATATGCTACTACCCTCTTTTTTGCTTTTGCTACTCTGCTTAGGTTTAGCAAGACCAGCACTAACCCTAAGCTCCAGCCTCAGTCTCCAAACTGTGTACACAACCAGATTAAAAAAATAAAAATCAATGAGACCTCTAGGCTCAGGCCACACACACTGTATACAACTGCCTGTAGTGCTATCAGACGGAGCTAGGGCAGCACGGCACCGAATCCTGCTCACGGTAACACTGCCCCTAACAAACACCACGTGGATAACCTGCAGTCTGGGCAGTCCACGTGAGAGCTAACAACACTCTCCCACACTGTGTTTTGGCTTTCTGCCACAGGAGCATTATTTCCCCACTCTCGAACAAAAATACAAAGAAGTGTTTTTGTATACAACAAAGCAGGACAGACCTTTAGCTAAGCAATAGTGTTGCAGCCCAGAGACAGATGAGCAGTAATAGGAAGCAGTTAATGCCACCAAAATTATCAGGTTCATCTGCCCAAACAAACATTATTTATCATGTGGAGTAAAGGCAACTTATGTTTTGAGTCCCCAGCAGGAACAGCACTGCTGTTTCCAAGAGATACATCAATATGAATGTTTAGGAGCAAGAAAGGAAGAACATTTACTAAGTCTAGGAGGTACTTACGGCTCAATGCTGACTGGGGTGGCTTCCCCCACTACTGTAAGAACTGGAGGGGTAACTTCTGAACTATCTGCAAGAAAAACAGAAGACTGCTCAGACAGGCCATCTTTGGATTTGAGATACACTCTTCACACGGTCTGTAAATCTAATCAGGCTATCCATCTCTCAGAACTAGCACTCATAAACTGACCAAGAACCTACCTTCCAGTCACCATCTGCACATAAGGAGTAACTTTTCACTGTCCCCTTAGTTGAAGAGAATGACGCTCTACTAGAGAGGAACTTACTCGTTCCTACGCATGTCAGTAGAGGGTGCTGCAGATTACGCGTAAGCGAATCTTGACTCTCAGCCCATGTGGAAACAACTCTGCATTTACTCCGGCCTTGCCCCGCAGACTACCACAAGAAGTCTCAGCTCTACAAAACTGCGCCTCCTAAAGCCACGATCTTCCTCTTATTCATCCGGTTTCTAGTCATACATTTGCCAAGAAAGGAAGGAAGGACAAAATCAAACTTACTTGTTCTAAGCAGAGTTCTGTGAGCACTTTTAGGAGTCATTGGAGGTGGAACCGAATGACTGCTTGAAGAGAGGATAGCGTTAAAATACAGCCCAGATCCTTCTCTCACTGGACTAAGAATTGGAGGAGGAGTGTAAGGAGGTAGCTCAAAGTTTCTGTCTGATGGGTGATCTGCCAGACGGACGGGTGATCGCAAGTGGCTCTGATAAGGAGTAATGTTAGAATAAACCGGTGGTGCAATAAAGGTGCCAGCTTTTGGGGGTATGAAGAGAGGCTCCGGTCTCGGCCGTTGCTTTGGTTTCCGTGCAAAGCCCTCTGCTTCATCCCTTGGAATAGCATCTTCTAGCTATTAGAAAAGAAATACAGAATACATTTTATTGTACTTATGAACAGAAAACACAAGAATGATTAACTGCACCACACTGAAGGGAGACACTCAAGTACTGACCTTCAGAAACTTAGTGAGATTTCAATTCCAAACAATAAATCTGCACTTTGTTTTTATCCATATACAGAGATCTGTGCATACTCACAGCTTATTATTATCTGTGTAAATATGGAGAAAGCACTCTTTACTCAAATTATTCCAGTGTCATTGACTATCTGGCTTTATTCACTGTTTAGTAGTGGGGCATGACTCAGCTGTATGTCACAAAAACAAAAATCATGCCCAAATATAAGTCAGTATCATGATGAAAAAAAACCTACGGCCATTTCAAGTTGAAGCCTTGAGAACACACTACTTTCATAGAAAGAGGAAGGAAGTTCTTCACCGTGAGAGTGGTGAGATCCTAGAATGGGTTGCCCAGGAAGGTGGTTAGGGCCCCATCCCTGGAGGTGTTTAAGGCCAGGCTGGATGGGGCTCTGGCCAGCTTGGTCTAGGGTGGGGTGTCCCTGCCTGTGCTGGGGGTGTTGGAACTGGATGATGGTTCCTTCCTACCCTGAGTGACTCTGATTCCAAGGCTTCTCCAGTCAGGTGAGCCTGCTCTGGCAGGGGGATTGGACTGGATGATCTTTCGATGTCCCTTCCAATCCCTTATGATTCTATGAAAAGCTTAAGGATAGAATCTATATAATTAAATCTAACAGATAAGGGTCATCTTGGTTTTCTTAGTCTTATCCATACCTGATTTGAGGTTTCCATGTTATTACTACGATTAGTTCGCCTCCGAGTGACTATCACAGAAGGCTTACATTCACAAGTAGCTCGATCACTTGTTTGGCCTCTCTGAAGCTTTCCATCCTCACACTTTTCCTTGCCAAGGCTCTGCAAGTCAATTTTTCTCACGGGCACAGACACAGGAATGATAAGAGGTGTAAGACTGTTATCTTCTCGGGCTCTTTTGAGAGCTGGTGTAGAACTACCAAATTCCACCACACTTTTTGCAGCTGTAGGCCCTTCTATTGGCACACTCTTCTCCTCTTCTGAAGTATCCAATTCCTGAGAAGAAAAACAGATGCCTTAAAAGTTCTGTAGGACTTACATAAGACAACTTAAATCAGATGATAGCTCAACTTTCAACGTATATCAAGTTCCTCAGTGGAACTTGCAAGCTGAAATGTATTTGGAAACCGTTACTGGAAGAAAATGGACTAAGGCAATTTGACAGAAGTGTCACCCAAATTTCTTAGAGTTACTTAAGAATTGCCTGAAGTCTCCACAGGTAGAACATCTGAATACATGACTCATAAATATAATTTCATTACCCATGGTTTGATGTATTTTTTTTCCCTACACGAATTTGTACCTTGCCATATAACTTCCAACACAGGTTCTTCAGTTCTAGTAATGATCTTTAGTAAGTAATGATCAGTAATACGCTGCCAGTTAGCAATTCAAAATACCGGATTTCCTGTCCAGGAAAGACTCAACTATGATAATATTAAATCTCATGAAAACTCAAGCTAGTTCTTCACTGCATTTTTTTCTGATTTACGTGAGAGAAGAAACTTTATTCTAAACTGGAGCCTGCACGGTTTGCTGTTTCACCAGTCTCAAGCCTGAAGGACTTCTGTCCAGCTGCAAGGTGGCACTCTTCTCACCAGTACTGCAGCTTCCACGTCTCTGCGTTCTTTTCCTCATGGAAACTCTAGAAAACTGAGCTCCAAGAAGACAGGAATGGCGAACACGTTACTGAAAACACATGGATAACACCAAATGGCTTCAGGTACTGTTAGATGGGTGATTTCTAATCCTTCAAATGACCATCCACATGTTCTTTCATGATGATCCACATGTTCATTCAAAAGTAGTTGCCAGCTCACTTAGAAGCCAGATGTTAAAATGCAACTTTCAAAAGTACCTCTCCTCAGAGATATAAAAACATTTCTTCAGCTTTAATGAAGTGCAATCTGAAAGCTGTAGAAGCTGCTCCCTTTGGTGTTTCAACATTTCTAAGTTAGAGCTCTGCTTGTAAAGCCTTTGCACAGGTTTAGGTATTCAAACCTAAGGCATCCATTAAAATCTAAGGTATCCATCGGAGCCACAATCTACCTAGAAATCTACCTGCGTGGCTGCATTTTGCAGATGGAAACTGAGGTACGTTATCTCTCAGGTATGACAAATGGTTCCAGATCTGGATTATAGTAAACTTGCTGCAACTGCAAAAGTTTGAAAGTCCTCAGAAAGAATCTGTTGTGTGCCCTTAATCTGATCCTGATTAAAAACATAGCATTGGCAGGCTCTATTGTAAGAATTCGGACTGCGGTCACACATCACAACTGCCAGCTTCACCGATGAGCAAGAGAACATGCTCCAGCTGTCCCACGAAGAGCCAACACAGGAAAGCTACAAGGACACTAGAAGGTAATGCAACTGTGTTGTCACAACATACATCAGTCAGAGCCTGGAGTTCGTGCTCTAGTGTCTCTCCAAATAACCATCCTGAAAATTTTTGTGACTTAAGAACCACAAAGACAGAACAGGTCTCCTCTGAAACACTAAGCTTTGAAGAAAAAAGAAAAAAAGCTAGGTGCCAAGCTTGAGTAAAGGAAATCAATAATATCAAGAAGAATTAGGACTGCCTCCTTCCAGAGCTTTTATTAGAGCAAGACTAAATGTTCACAGAAAGGTTTATCCCAGAAGTGACACTGCAGTTTAGAAGTCTGACTGCTTCTTCACAGAAACTGGAGATAGCTGCCCATGCTACACAAGCCTAGACAGACAACTGGGACAGCCCTGGGGTCTCCTTCTGGCAGTGAGTTCCACAGCAGATAGTCCTGCACCATTGTTTAGAACACTGCGTTCATACTACATTATTCAGACTCCTGTCACGGAAGTCTTGGTTTTAATCAGATTGCTTTCTTTTCCCTCAAATACCCGTCACCAGTGCAAGCATTCTAGCATACTGGGCACCTGACAGAATAATGGCAATCAAACAGCTATGGGCAAACATGTATGTGAGTGAGCACCAGTTGCAACCAATTTTCTCAGGTATTTCCTGTGTGTTACACAGATCTCTGCGGGTCGAGACACACAGTAATTTCCCAACTACAAGGAGAAAACTCTGTCATCTAGTCACACAGATTATGTATTTTTTTGGCTGTATGATCAATTAACTCATTCTTCTTTAATTTTCAAGATTGATAGGTAGCCAGCACAGGATTCTCTTCCTTGATTATGGGAGAGATGGCCAAGAAACACGGTCTCCCTTTGCAGAAATGACAAGGAATTTTCAGCTAGCCTGGTCTCTGTTGCAGAATTTGAGGAAGAAGGGCTGCTGGAAATAGACTCTGGCATAAAAATTGAGGAAAGAACCAGTGATCCAGAGTCCTCCAGGACAACCACAAGAATCCATCAGTCCTTTTAGCACTTACTTTGTCTACCTTGTAGTTTCTAATAAATTTAGAATTCACAGACAAAACCCAGTTGTGGTAAATAGAAGACCCACTCCACAGCCACTGCTGCGGTCAGTCAAGAAATACCACCTGCCAGTTAGAAACACCTGCCTGTATAGTGCTTTCTGCCATCACTCAGCATAATTCTGGTAGCAGCAAAGGCAGCTCCCTCTCTGCACTCAAACTGAAGCTTATCCATGATCGAGGTGAGTCCAGAACTGCAATTCCACAAATTAAACCTTTCTTTTCTTTTGCCTGAGGTAGCTGGTGCCCACCTTGTGCACAGGGAAAGATGCCAGGTAACTAAAACCTCTGAATCCCTTCCATAAAGGAATATTCAAATCCAGACACCCTCAGGATGACCATTTCAGATTAGAGATCATTTTTCTGCACCATTAAAGAAAACAAATTCCAGGAATTACACCATCTTTTTGCATGTGGAGCGAAACCACAGAACTAAGTGTTTCAAATTTGCTGCAGTCTGTAAGAAGCAATCCGCTTGCACCACCTGAAAATGGCACAGTATGGTGGGAAGCTCTCATGCGAAGCATTGACAGTGACACTACACAGAATCATAGAATCACAACAGATTGGAAGGGACCTTGAAAGATCATCTAGTTCAATCCGCCTGCAACGGCAGGATCACCTAAACCAAGTCACACGGGAACCCGTCCAGTTGGGTCTTGAACATCTCCAGTGAGGGAGACTCCACAACCCCCCTGGGCAGCCTGTTCCAGTGCTCCGTCACCCTCACTGGGAAGAAGTTCCTTCTCAGGTTGATGTGGAACCTCCTATGTTCCAGCTTACAACCATTGCCCCTCATCCTATGACTAGATGACACCGAGAACAGCCCAGCTCCATCCTCCTGACACCCACCCCTCAAATATTTGTAGACATTAATGAGGTCACCCCTCAGTCTCCTCTTCTCCAAGCTAAAGAGACCCAGCTCCCTCAGCCTCTCCTCAGAAGGGAGGTGCTCCACCTCCTTCATCATCCTCGTTGCCCTACGCTGGACCCTCTCCAGCAGCTCCACATCCTTCTTGAACCGAGGAGCCCACAACTGGACACAATACTCCAGGTGTGGTCTCACCAGGGCAGAGTAGAGGGGGAGAAGAACCTCTCTTGATCTGCTAACCACCCCTCTTCTAATCCACCCCAGGATGCTGTTGGCCCTCTTGGCCACAAGAGCACATTGCTGGCTCATAGTCATCTTGTTGTCCACCAGGACCCCCAGGTCCCTTTCCCCTACACTACACTCCAACAGGTCAGTCCCCAGCCTATACTGGTACCTAGGGTTGTTCTTGCCCAGATGCAAGACTCTGCACTTACTCTTGTTATAGCTCATTAGATTTTTCTCTGCCCAGCTCTCCAGCCTGTCCAGATCTCGCTGAATGGCAGCACAGTCTGCAGGGGTGTCGGCGACACCACCCAGCTTTGTGTCATCAGCAAACTTGCTGACAGTGCATGCCAATCCCTCATCCAAGTCATCAATGAATAGATTGAACAGGACCGGTCCCAGCACCGATCCCTGGGGCACTCCACTAGATAGAGGCCTCCAACTAGACTCTGTCCCATTGACCACCACTCTCTGACTTCTACCCTGTAGCCAGTTTACAATCCACCTCACTACCTGAAAATCTAGGCCACGCTGCCTCAGTTTGTCTGCAAGGATGCTGTGAGAGACGGTGTCTAATGCCTTACTTAAGTCAAGATAGATGACATCCACGGCTCTGCCCTCATCCATCCACCTGGTTACACCCTCATCAAAGGCTCTCAGGTTGGTCAAGCATGACTTCCCTTTTGTGAAGCCATGCTGACTGTCCCTAATACCCTCCTGTCCTTGATCTGTAGACAGATAGTGCTGTCCAAAATACTGTTTTCACGTGAGATATGCACATTTATGTTAGAATGTTCAAAAACCTGCTACAAATCACGACCACACCTTCTTTCATCATAATTTAACCCTATGGCCTTCTTTCACACTCTTCATGTAAGCTATGCTGGACAAGGCTTCTAGGTTTTCTGTAGCAAAGATGTTGATGAGAGAAGCAGATCACTTGCCTTCAGCAGACATGTCTTCTTCCTTTCCCTCACATGTACCCAACCCCCTTAACGGTGTAAGATCCATTAGACCTCAGGTAAGAATTCTAACATCTTTCAAAACTCCATTCTGAAAGCCTGAAGAGATAGACCTCATGCACAGTTCTGCTAGTGGCACCACGGAAGCAAACAAGCTGCTTGCACAAGCGCAAAGAGCAGTTCACTGGTCATTGCTTTAGGAATCAAGCTACAAGCAGACATGCTTTGGAGCAGAGAGCTTTCTGCTTCGCCTCTCAAAGCCTTTTCCTAGATGCTTTAATAGTTTTTTTTGGCCGCTGTGTTGGTGGCCAGATTGCACTGTAACCACACAACAGCTGGGAGAGGATGAGCAAACAGCTCACACTGCTAGCTACTGCTAGGTTTCTATCATGTCAGCTTGTTCAACTAAATTTAAAGAAAAAAAGGAGTGAACACAACTTCAGTAGTCACTGATTACTACTTGCTGTGCAAGAGATGGAGCAGGCTGAGAGTATCTGCCTCCTTGCTTATTTGTTCAGTTATTTCACCCCAATAGCACATCCCTTTAAATAGAGAACTGGAAAAAAAAAGCCATGGACAGACTAGACAAACAACAATCATGGCAAGAATAGAGAAAATAAAATTTCCTTTCCTTTGTTTTCTGATCGAGCAGCAACTCAAGTGGCAAAACTGTACACAAACGGAGATCATTCCCCAGAATCTGTATTTCATCAGCACCTGGCAATAAAGCTTCCAAAGGAAGTGCATCTTTATTTCTCAGAACAGGCATTCTATAAAAGATTAGTCAAACTGAAAAGAAAACCTGCTAAAAATCAACCCCCAAAAAACTTCCACTCAGATCCAAAAAGTCCCACCACTTGCTTCTCACAGTCTAATTCATGTTGAACTCTGTCATCTTGCCACACAGAACACACACTGCACAGTTTAGACTCATGGGACACCACCAGAATAGAAGTAGTGACCTACCCTATCAGCCCACAGTAAACTTTTCTAACATCAAGCCCTACACAGATTCTACAGGCAGACTTTGTCCTTAGGCTACCAATTGCTAATCATTCAGACCCGGAGCTCGGACCACATGCAGCAATGAGAGCACTGGCCCTCGAACGCTATTTTATCAAGGTTTCTAGGTGATCTGGGGGTTCCTGAATTGGAAAGCTCAGGGGAGAAAAGAGGCAGCCACTGGGGTTTGGGTACTCTCGCGGGAGAAGCCAGGCAAACACTGCAGGGGTTGCGGAGCCAGAGGTTTATAAGGGAGGTGAAACCGAAGTCGCACTCAGACTGCACGCAGCAGCGAGAGCGCCGGCTGCTTCAGCTGCCGGGGGCAAAATAAAAAAAAAAAGGTTACGACAACACAGCAGCAGAGAAAGATGAGGCTTTGGTCACCACTGCACATGGATGTGGGAACCCAAACAGAGGTCCCCCAACAAGATGAGGCTGTGCAGGTGACAGGCTGCCAGGAATGTAGCACTCGTTGCGTTTTCCTGGCTGTGTATGGTGCAAGCAGGTAGATTATCCGCTTGATTGAGTGGCACAGTTGCAAGATGAGGTTGAAAAGCTGCAAACAGAACTAGAAACACTCAGGAGAATTAGAGAGGCTGAAATAGAGGTTGACAGGTGGAGCCAGGCTCAGCAGTCTGGACAACGGCCAGATTCAGAAGGGGCCTGTTCTCAGATGGAGGACAGAAGCCCAAGTAGAAGGGGTGAGTGGAGCCAAGTGCAGGGTCAGGGCAGAAGGCGAGTACCACCCTTGCCTGCCTCACCTCCTCAGTTGCCACTAAGTAACAGATATAAGCCCCTATTGGAAGACAGACAATCTGGTAAGGATATAGAGGACAGAGAACCCATACCGGAGGTCCCAGCAAGGACACATAAATCCAGGAAGCCTTCCAGTACTATGATGACCTCCTCTACAAAGAAGAGAAGGGTCCTAGTTGTTGGAGACTCGCTCCTGAGAGGGACTGAGGGCCCAATATGCAGAGCTCACCCTCATCATAGGGAAGTCTGCAGTTTACCTGGAGCCTGAATCAGGGATGTCACTAGGATACTCCCTAACCTGGTGAGATCAGCTGACTATAACCCACTGCTGATCTTCCAGACAGGTGGGGAGGAAGCTGTATTCTGTAGCTTGAGGGGAATGAAGAAAGACCTTAAGGCACTAGGACGGTTGATGAAAGACTCTGGGGCACAAATTGTATTCTGTTCATTTCTTCCATTTTGAAGTGAGGACACAGGCCAGACTAGAAGGTCTCAGTCCATTAATCCCTGGCTTCGAGACTGGTGGTACAGGCAGGGCTTTGGGATCTTCGATAATAACTGGTTTTATAAGGTGCCAGACTTTACAGGTCCACGTGGGAGGGGAGGGGTTTATCTCTGAGGGGAAAAAGGGTTCTGGGGCAGGAGTTGGCAGGGCTCATTCAGAGGACTTTAAACCAAATTCAAGAGGGGGTGGGATAGTTGATGGGCGAGCACCAGTGCGACAGAGCTCTGGTCTTAATGAAAACCAGGTGGCCTCTGGTATACATCTAAGTGGGGCTTCCTCAGGCTTTTAATGTTTGGAAAACACTGAATATACAAATTGCATTCTGAGAATTTTAGATAACACAGCTTCAAAACACTTCAACCACTAGAACTGAAAACCCGGCAGTTAAGCAGCAGTCCTTTAACATAAAAGGAAGAGAATATTACATTACTAAAAAGATACCAAATTAATTGCTTTGAGTTGTCTCTAAACTCCTGATCAACTTTGAGATCTAAGCTGAGAATACCCATATTTTGAAGCCCTGGACTAAAATGGCATTTGGTATTAAGGGAAAAATCTGCCTTTAGGTGGTTTCACTGCACTAGAAGATCTCTGTTCTTCTGCATCTATGAATTACAGTAGTTCTACATAAATGTCAATGCTCCGGAGCTGCATTTGCTGCACTATGACATTTCTCGTATGAAGAGATCATGCTATCCTGCATATGTACATTAATTCATTTCAGTTCTGTTTTGTCCTCTAAAACATGCTATGTCGGTTAGGACATCTACCTTACCTTTACATTCTGAAGAGAAGCCAGCTCAACAGCTTTTTGAGCCAGAGTTAGCAAATTAGCTTCTTGAGAAACACGCCGTCTCCGTCGTATGCTCTGGATTACACCCCCTCTGACACCCTGGAAGTCATTAGTTCTCTGAGTGTTTTCTTCAGCTGCTGCTGCCTGTTTCTCCTCATCTCTACCATTCTGGGCTGTGGCTTCCCAATCTGTTTCCATCTGGTGCAGCTCACTGTTGGCTAGGACATCATTCTGCCCCAGCTCCATTTGCTTGGGGTGCAAATAGCTGCTTTTGTTGTGGGCCAGTGATTCAGGCGGCTGCTGCAACGGCACCTCTTGCTGATGCACTTGCCATTGATGCAGAAACAAATCGCTAGGTTGTTCTTCTGCCGGCTTGGAAGGCAACACTTCTCCTGCAGATGTCAGCAGGACACCTTCTTTGGAGAGTCTCCGTGACCTTCTTGGAAAGGGAATCTGGGTCTGAGGTAGCACAGTCTGTTGGTTCTGCTCTGTTAGAGCCTTGAATAGTTCCTGGTTCCTCTCTGTTTGCTGAAACTGTTGTGCCATCATGTGATGCTGAGGTGCTGCAGCTGCCACATGAGGCTGTGCTATGGAAGTTGTCTGCTGCAGACTGAAGGCTTGTGAAGCAGCCTGTTGCTGCTGCTGCTGCTGTTGAGGATAGAAATTTTCAAAGAGCTGTAGCTGAGGAAGAGCTTGCTGTTTTTGCTGAGCAGTAAATACCGGACTGGAAGAAGCTGGGGTCTCTTGAAAGACATGTAACAATTCAGGAAGACCTTGCTTTTGGCCTTGGTGACCAAAAGCAAGTTGGAAAGGCTGTAATGGCAGACTTTGATTCTGCTGCTGCTGCTGTTTCTGCATCTGTGGAAAAGAATTAATTTCAGCTTGCTGTCTAACCAGGGCTTGCTGCTTAAGTTGAGCCTTCTGAGACATCATCTGCTGGACAGCATCTCCATACAAATCCAGCTGGGACACAAACACTCCTTTCTCTTGATTTCTTTTAAGGGCTTCTGGGTGGCCAAAGCAGCCTGGGGCACCAGCACTGGAGTGGGATCCTTTTGGGTTACCCCCAAAAAACACACTGTGGTTCCACATTGAAGGTGCAGACTGCCAACGGCTGTCCCCCCTTTCTGGCAACCGGCTTCCCATTAGTGAATTCTGCCATTTAACAGCTGTTACGGCCTGGGGCATCATCACTGATTCTCCCCTATCTTGACTGTAAACAGAGTTCATCAAAGCAACATTGTTGGGGGTACCTGTTAATCCTCCTGCATGAGAAATCTCCATAGTCTGAGAGACAGGTATACTCCCTCCGTGGCCATAGTACTGTCCTTCCTTAAGCTGCTGCTGAGGTTCTTTCGATGACACAGCTATTTCCTGCTCATTAAAATAGGCAAATCGTTTCCCAGTCCTTTTGCTTGAAGACTTTTGCTGAGCTTGAAGATTCATGGTTCAATATATTCTCCCAGCCATACAAACTACTTACAATCCACTCAACCCTGAGGTAGGGGGAGGAAAGGCATGCAAATCTCTCTTTCCATTCAGTTTTAGTGATAAAGGGCAGGAAGGAAGTCCAGATCAAAGTGCATCCACTTCCTTTTCCTTTGTGCACTTCTCCTAGTTCTTTCTGCTCTTATCCTTTGTGGTTCAGAGGTCCATAGGGTCCACTTCATTACAGGTCCTGAAATACAGAAGCCATTTAAATTAATTCTAAGATATAAGAGGCATATAAAGATGTATGTCTGTCCCATTTCACATGGAAAAAAACACCAGCATGGTGTGGAAGAAGTAATACATCTGACCTGCTAAAAGCATGTAAACCAAAACAAATGAGAGAACAGATATCATATCCTGCTTGCATGATGCAACTCCCAGTTACACACAGACCTCTGACTAATCACTTAAGAATCCTGAAGGCTTCTCTCAAACTCCTTCTCATCTGGCCAAATTCTTCTATGTCTTCCTGTAGCCAGAACGATCTCTTTTTTAGTCTGAACTCAAAAAAACCCACAAACCAAAAAAAACCCTCACCTGCCAAACAAAAGAAAAATCATATGTCAGGTGGCATTTCCCAAAGACATGCAAAACGTGTGTACGCAATGGCGGCAGCCCGAGGCTGCAAACAGCAAGAGCAAGGGCCTGCGCCTGGGCAACCCTTGCTATCAGTACGGGCTGGCGGATGAGTGGATTAAGAGCAGCCCTGGCAAGAAGGACTTGGGGGTACTGGTGGATGAAAAGCTACACATGAGCTGGCAATGTGCACTCACAGCCCAGAGGCCAACTGTATCCTGGGCTGCATCAAAAGAATAGTGGCCAGCAGGTAGAGGAAGATGATTCTCTCCCACTGCTCTGCTCCCACAAGACCTTGCCTGCAGTACTGGAGCCCTCAGCACAAGGACATGGACCTGTTGAAGCAAGTTCAGAGGAAGGGCCACAGAATGATCAGAGAGGCAGAACACTTTTGATGAACTATGGTTGTTCAGTCTGGAAAAGACTTTGGAGACCTTACTGTGAGCTCTCAGTAATTAAAGGGGGTCTACAAGAAAGATGGGGACAAAATTTTTAGCAAGGCCTGTTGTAACAGGACATGGGCTGATAATTTTAAACTAAAAGAGGGTAGGTTCAGACTGGATTTAAAGAAACATTTTTTGCAATGAGGATGATGAGACACTAGCACAGCTTGCCCAGAGACGCATTAGATGCCCCATCCCTGGAAACATTCAAGGTCAGATTGGATGGGGCTCTGAGCCATCTACTCTAGTTGAAGATGCTCCTGAAGGTAAAGAGCTAGGCAGCAGTCCATCATTCAATCCCCCTCTCCCAGTGACTACAGTTGCTTTCCAATTAAGAAAACTATCCATCAAGCATCCAAGCAATGAAGACAGTCCCTGCACAGCCTGTTTCCCTCTCAGATACTTCCTCCAGCAGCTGAAAGCAACTGCTGCTGCTCAGGTCATACTCAGGTCACTCACAGAAAAGGAGCTCAGGCATATTGTTACAGCTGCTCCTGAACACCACTGAGTATCTGCTAATGTTAATCTACAAACAGAAAAGGAGAAACCCTTTCTGAAACATGCAGTCTGGGACAGTCCTAGCCTCCACTTCCACAAAAAAGGTATCCACAGACTGAGGCTTTAAAAGCCTAGTTTGCAGGACTGTTGACCTGTTGGAGAGTAGTGTAGGGGAAAGGGATCTGGGGGTCCTGGTGGACAACAGGATGACTATGAGCCAGCAATGTGCTCTTGTGGCCAAGAGGGCCAACAGCATCCTGGGGTGGATCAGAAGAGGGGTGGTTAGCAGATCAAGAGAGGTTCTTCTCCCCCTCNTGATTAAGGGTCAATGCGTTAACACATACCAATAATTCTATTAGTAGTACTGGTAAGCAGAAGAAGAATCACTACTGACACTCAAGTTACTGACCACGAGTCTCGTGTACCCCGTTTCAAAACACACTGCCAACGTTTTTTTAAAAGCACTTGTGAAAAACCTATTCTTATTGCATCCCTGCTGCTATAAAACAAGTTTCTCTTGAGTGCAGCAGGTAAGACTAACACATCACACAGTATACCCCCAGCATACCTGGTTGGAAGGGACCTCAAAGATCACTTAGTCCAAACCTTTAAGCTAAGGTGGCCCATAAGCCTCTTGAAGCTGAGCCTTAAAACTGAGAAACCATTTCCTTGAGAAGACTGCTCCAAGGTCTGGCTCTCATGGTGAAAAATCTTCCTCTGGAGTCCAACGGGAATCTCACCAGGAGCAGCTTGTACTCCTTGTGTTTTCTACGTGATCTCCTCCCATGAAACCCGGATCCCTTTATCTATCAGTATAGAACAAAAAAGAATATACCAAAAGCGCTCAGCACGCTGGAGTCCTGAATGCTGAGCTTCCTCTACAGGGATATGGCTACAGTGCAGATTCCAACAGGAGGTGTGTAAGGGAACACAAGTGCGTGAGCAAGGCAGTCCTTATGCTGGAGGACTTTGTTTAAAAGCAAAATGCAGCAGGGGACAGTTTGGGGGTCGCACAGGGTGCAGGGCTGGACTACCTGCTGTCTGCAGGTGTATCGACAGCTGGCTTGTTCCATTAGGAACATGGGAGGCGTGCCGTCTGTCCTATAGCACTGCCCATGAGGCACGTTATGTGAAGTCTATATAAGTTAGTGGCTTTGCTTAACAAACGGTTTTTGGGAGGTCATACTGGTCTGAGTGTGAAGGTCCATGTTAGAGCTCCCACGAGCGTCCTCTCGGCCGAGCCTGAACCCTGTGAGGTCTGCGAGTCTAACTCCTGCGAAATTACAGAGGTGGGGTCAGGATCATGATGGGGAGAAAAAGAGAGTTTCAATTAACTTATGCATATTCCACACCAAGCCTGGCTTCAGTGCTACTGCAACCATGGGCCTGTGTTTCAGAGTGAAGTGACTCACTTCCTCAAGCTGTTACATAGCTGTTCCCCCACACTCCCTTCCCCTTGTGCCCTGGCTACAAACTGTGGACCTCTGCCACCCGGTATCAGAGCCAGGGCATTCATCTCAACTTTCAGCACAATGTCTCGCGGTCATTTTCCAGTCCTCTCTCAACAGGACAAAAATAACTCCAGGAGAAATTACGGAGACATGAGACGGAAAATTCTCTCTAAACTGCAACTATTACACAAATCAAGGACTTCATAAAGTATGTTTTTCCTATTCCAAAACTTCATTAGAAGAGGAGAAAAACATCCTACAGCAGGAAACTGGATCCCTGGTCGCAAAACTGTAGAGTTGGAAGGGTTGCTATAAGCCTCCTACGAGCAGTAATGTGATTCTCTGCTGTTGCTTTTGCAGCGCTGCTACACCCATACACAGAAGACAGCTCAACCACAATACCTGGGGCAATACTACTGACAGAACTTTATGGTCATTTCTTCCTTTCTGAAATCATCACAAGCTGTTTGTGTCTCCAAACTGGACAACCTCAAACAAGAGTTTCTTTCACTGATGCTTCTGCATGCTTTTGCATTGATTAGTTGCATTATTCTGATTAAAATAATGCAAGGGGCTTTTTCATATGAGAAGACATTACTCTGTGATTAGAACAAATTTAAATCTGCCAGACAACCTTTAAAAGCTTTGCTGTGGATTTTCTACACTTTGAGGCAGAATACAATATCTGCCCAAAATCTGGCACACGACTTCAAGGATCCTTATCTTTAACCTTTCTTAAAAATGAAAAAGAAAATAGGAAAAAAAGCAACCAAAACAAGCAAAAAACCCCAAACCCCTGAAAACCAAAACACATGAACAGCTGATGCTATTGCTAGACTAGATGAGATTTGCAACTACCACATACACAAGTGTCCAGAAGACCTTTAGAAAGAAGTCTCTCAGGTTAGTGAGAAACCACTGCATTAGCTCTCCAAACCTCCACTTCTCTGGACTTTGGCTCTACTTTTCCATTACTAGGTAAGAAGCCACCAGCATTGCAGAGCCCAACTCAAACCAGTTTAGAGTTGCATCTGTCTAGGAAAGAGAGATAACAGAAGTACTAAGATGCAAAGCTTACAAAGAAAAGTAAGTTCAGGGGTAACATGAATGAGGGAAAGGAATATGTACTTCTAAGTTCCATAAAGGGAGTCCCCAAAAATATTATATGCTTCCTAGGGAAGTTATCTTGACACTTCAGAAGATGCAGTGATTGAAGAACTGAAGTTACAGCAGCACAAAAACATTGTCAAATGTGAAAACAACATTACCAGAGAGGAAAGACAGCAAAGGCACTTAGAATAAACCCCACTCAGTGATCATCCCGGTTCTCCCAGCCGTATGCAAAAACTCAACAGCCCAACTAAAGGAACACAAAGGAAAAAAAAAAATCAATTCAGTACCTCCAGGATTAACTGGCAAAAGGAGAAAAAAAAAATAATCACAAAACCAGCTTTTCAGATTTTTTTTGCTATATAGAATATCTGCAAAACAAAAAATCTCATAGGTCACCCTAACAGTAATAGTCCATGATGGCAGCTGAAGTGAGAGCTGTTCAAACGGCAGCATGACTGTGCTTCAGGAAAAGCTCATATTTGGCAGCTTCACTGGCTGAGAACTCCTGGCTCTATGACTAAGCAAGTTTTCCTCCCTAAGGTTGAGGGATGAGCTCACGTTAGCATCACCCTAGCCAATTAACAGCTTGTTTTTTGAGTTTTATTTTTGTAGTTTTACTTTATATTCAGCACAGAGTCAGACTACAGTAGTGCAGTAAAACAGCAACAACCTTTCCAGGCTTCAGTGTGCTTTGGGGCAGTAGGGCCCTAACCATTTCTGACTTCTGAAGAAAGCACAGAGCCATTTCCAGTGCTCCAGTTCCCAGAGGGTACAGTGTCTTGCCTCCAAACGTGATGCTATGTTACAGTATCTTGCACTGCTTTTTCACTGCATGGAGAAAAAAGCAGAATCTTGCATCAGTAGATTCTGTTTTAATGACTCTAAGATTTGGCATGGAACATCATGAGCTTTTTCCCCTTCCAGAAACTGTCACGCAAGAACATTTCTTGAACTTTCTTCAGATAAAGGAGATGACATACAATTTGCATTTAATACTGTAAATAATGTCAGATTTCTAATTTTTCATGCCGCAAGGCTTTCTCTAGAAGGAATATCAAATTAGATCTGTATTCACTCCATGGGCACTTCTGCAGTATTTTCTGGAGTGAAAAAAACATAAATGAAGTAACCTTTTGCAGTTTACTGAGAAGTTAGAGGTAGCAGTTGTAGCTGAACAACCTCCAGCATACCTGCACTGATGTTAATCATGAACACACAAACCCCCACAAGAGCTAGATCTCAATAAAGTCTCCTGAAGGGCTTACTGAAGGACTGAGGACGAATCTCTACCTGCGTCCAGGATACTGTTGTCATAGAATCACAGACTGGTCAGGAAGGGACCTTAGAAATCATTGACTTCAACTCCCCCTACCATGGGCAGCGATGCCTCTCAACTAGACTTTGTTGGCCAAGGCCTCATCCAACCTGGCCTTGAACACTGTTGCCACTTCAACACTTGAATACTGCTGTCAGATCATTTCATAAAGTTCTCTCCAAGCAGAGGTATCTGATTAGTGCACAGCACAGGTAATCAGAGCCACTCATGAGGCTGGTACAGCCCTGAGCACTCATGAGCAGATTTTACTCAACACCAGCTAGGTTCTGCAGAATCATTTAGACATCCCTGTCATTGCAACCATCTTGTCTCAGTTTGTTGTAAGCCTGGATATTTGCTATAAACACTTTTTAATTTTTAATTGAAGTTAAAAGGTCAGTTTACTTACAGGACAAACAAAAACCACTCGATTACAACCACTTACTGTAAAATGTTTCTTTCCCTTTATTATTTTCCTGTATATTGAACAACCACCCACCACTAAACACTCTCTTCACTAGGTATGTACGTATTCGTTCAATATAATGTATTCAGGTCATAGCCTCACACAGCGTAGTAACCTTAACCTCTATTCCTCAGTGCATCTGTTGAAGGCTGTGCTGCCCTGTGCTTTACTCAGTTCATTTGCTGTACACCACCTGCATTTAGCACGACAAGCACATTTCAGTTCTGCACATTCCTAATTTTCTCTGCGATCACTTGCTCACAATTCTCTCTGACACAACACTGCAGAAATGATTCAGGAAAGACTCGAACTTCTCCCCAAAGCTTGGCAAACTTGCAGAAAAGAGTAAGAGGTCACAGACCATGTTGTATGTCACCACTTTAATCTTAGCTTTTAACTTTAGCTTTTTTTCCCTGTGAAAAATAACTGTTCCTGGCTTCTATTTAATGTACATTCCCAGCCTTAACGGCAATGCTGCTGTCACAGTTCCTTACAGGAAATCTGACAAATTAAAAGTAATGAGAGTCGTCATTTAGTGAGAGCACTAAATCCTACTGCTGCCAACAACTCAAATTACTGATCACCCCTGTAAGCAGCTCATCCACTTCTAATGGTGATGAGCAGATTCCAAAAATTATTTGTATACTTAAGTCAAACACATCGAGTTACTCAGTATTTCTTCCAAGACACAACAGTTGAGCCTTCCTTATATAATTGGCTCATTATCATGGGTCAAATTACACTTTTATTATACAGGTAAAGAATCATTACACGTTTTAATAATAATAAACAGGGAAACTAACTCACTTATAAGGTCACACAACAAGGCAAAAAAAAAAAATAAATCAAAAACACAATATAGGACACTACCTACCAGGTCCCTTCCAGTCTTGTAGGAAAATCTGGATTTAAATCTTCATACACAAGACAAAAATTGCGTGCATTATTTATAACTGTGCAAAAAGGGCAGACTATTTAATTCCTCCAGTACAGTAAGCAGGTAGTTCAGTAGGGTGGGTTTTGTCTCCGGTTTTGGTGCATTGCTGTTCGTTAAATGACCCAAGACTTACAGAGCATCACAAGAGTGGTGTTGTTCCACACGGTCAAAATCTGCCCCTATGAAGCTGCTACCTATGAAACCACCAGCAGCAGCTGCTGCAACAGTCTTGAGTAAGAAGCAATAAAGCAATTAAAACATGGAGGTTTTGTGTCTGGTACAAAATTTGCAAAGCTTACTGCAGAGCTTATCCATTTCCTAATGCTTACTCTGCTGTATATGAACGCAGTTTTAAACTCTCCTTCAGCAGCCGCTCATGCACCCTCACTTTGTCACTTGTTCTTCCAGTCCTCTACAGCAAAATTTCTATAGACTGTTTTCAACTTCCCACTCACCATCTTGAGGCAACCTGAACAAGAAGGGTAACAGCTCAGTCTTCCTGTGCCCAGGAGGGCGCAAGGAAAAAATAACCCAAAACGGACCATGTGTGTAAATTCTATGCAGCAAATAATAGCAACATATCTTCTGATGAAAGGCAGGGGAAAGCTCTAAGCTCTAAGCAACTGACAAACAAAACATTGTCCAAGAAAGCTCAAGATGTAAATGGAGGATGTCACCTTATCCCAAATGGCCCAGCATCTTCCACAATACGGAAGGTGTATTTCCAGGAGTCTAGCACCCCAGAGGAGCAGGACCTGATGCTCAAAGTGAACAAGCAAAACCAAACAACTGAACAGTCTCCAGTTTAAAAAAGAATATAAGTAGGTAAAAATCATCCCACTTCAGCACCTCTGAGTCAGAAAATACTCTAGGGAATTTTATCACAGAAAATCCCAGAATCAATAAAGCCTATGAAAAGTCAAAGGTTTTACTTCTGTGTGTGACACTGCAGAGCAAAAAAGAAACTATAGTCTGCTTGTAACAGGAACAAGAAGAACGAAGGAAAGCTGCTTCGCTCACACAAAGACAACAAAAGCAAAACCACAATATCCAGGAAGCCTGACACCTTCCAAAGCTGCTTCAAAGTGCCTCTCTGGGGCTAGCAAATTTTCATTGAGGGCCCATCTCTGCTATGAATAAATACTGCAGACATGAATGACTTCAAGGGTGCCTCTGCCCTGGCAATAAAGTTAAAATTACTTTGCTATCACTTTCACCTCCCATTTTCAGATGCTGGGAATGAATAAAGCTGTATTACACCACTGTGCTACACAGCAATTGCAGAGCAAAATCCATGAGCTTGGAGACCTGAAGCAGGGGAGATGGTCATACTGAAGGACTATATGCCAGCAACATCTGGTAGCCTATACTGCATCAGCAGATACAACCAACCGCTGCTCTAGACCATTTCTGACATTGAGCAGCATAGGTTAACTACCTACACAAGCAAAAGAACACATAGAATCATAGTCTACATAGTGTAGACTTACCATAATGTTTGGGAAAAACATACAGACCCAAGAAAATAGTAACTCCACCTCAGCACTAATCAAACCAACTAGAAACATAAATGCTACTTAAGCAATAAATTTTGATCTATTATAGTAAAGGATGCAATCTGGACTCTGTGATCTTAGAGGCCTCTTCAGAGGAGAGGCAGTGAAAATGTGTTCTCATAGATGTTACTCAGTTAGGCAGCTTTTCTTTCCGGTCAAGTGGCTTTAAAATTAACCTAAGCATACATTCTGATTGTATTTTCATCTACTGCTTACATCTGTGGACATGGTTTTATTTATCCCCAATCACCACAATTGCCCACATTCCATTTAACCACAGAAACACACCCTAATAGCAGGCTGGTACAGAGGAGGACTTTTGAGTTTGTAATTACAGGCCCTGAATCACCACAAATGTGCATCAAAAGGAAGTTTTCAGATAACACTTCTATGAGAAGGGGGTTACATACTTTCAAGGAAGAGAAAAAAGCAACCTATATTTCAGGTTGTCTTCCTCAATTCAAGCTATAAGTATTACTTTTAAGTAATACTTGTAAGCTGTACAAGTATTAGAGGTTCACTTCTCAAAATGCATCTTGTATTTTGCACATTGTTTTGTTTTAAAGGTATGAGAAAGACACAAAAAATTGCCCCCAGAAAATGCCCCCATTAGCCTTGTCCTTCCAGGCAAAACCTGGCTTACACCAGAGCAAAAGCAGCATGGCTGAGAAGGAAGACCTATTAAAGAGACAGGACTGGAATTTCAAACTTAACAGACTGTTAAACATCTAAAGGAGGAGGGGGAAAAAACCCCAAGCCCCCACTCATTTTTAAAGGAACTGACACCGTTGTTTCTACCGGCTACTGAAAACGTTACAATTAATATAACAAGTTTGATCTTCAGACGCAAGTTAGATCCACAACTGAATTTATCTCCAAGCCGGTCACGGAGTTGTATTCGCAAACCTCACCTCATCAAACTAAAAGATTCATGACTTGCACCAGACTCATCTTCTGTCCTGCACAAGAGGCAGCTCTTGGAGAGAACAGACCAGCGGGAAAGCCCACCTTTACAAAAGGCACTGCAACACTGTGCAGGGTCATCCTTTGACAAAATAGATGCATTTTGTAAAGCAGGTTGTGTTCCTGCATGTGGTACCAAACTCAGGCATGTTAGTTATTACAATCCATCACGGAAATAAATACAACAACTTGAAGAGACTGAGGCAGTCTCAGAGCACAGAAGAGCAGAGCAGTCAGGGAGTAGGAAACACTGCTGCTTTCAGGCTTTGTAATTACACACACATACTATTCTTTCCCACTGGAAATGGGTTAACCGTTCTAATCATAAGCACTTCGCTATTTTAAGCTTTGTTTGGAACTGTCAGGAAAGGCAGTTGCTAGCAACAGAGACACCAGTACTCCAATGTGCAGAAAGTGCAGCAGGCTCTAAAGTCAGAATGGCAAAGCACAGGCCAAAAACTTCTCTCTGTTCTCGCGTTTGCAGAGCTAACATTAGCAAAATGTGCCCTTTGCTCCAAATGCCTCTCTCACCATAAACACAGCAGCTGTGGAACTGAACAGATACATCCTGGAGACAGACAAAATCTCTCTGCACTTTAGCCCTGAGAAGAAAACACATCCAAGTGTGCTGAGCGGCAGCAGGGAAGTTGTTTTCATCTTGACCTCTCCAGCAATCCATCACAAAACCAGACATACGCAGGTATCCAGTGTATGGAATACCACAGTTTGAACACTTCCCAGACTCCTTCAAAGCTTTGCAAGAGGCAATGGCCAACAAATGAGGGAAGAGAAACAGAAAAGTTGACAGAAATTATGGTACTTTGCATTTCCAGAGGTTTCTTCATAAGACATATTAATGCGCTCAAAACCTAGGCAGAAACAGGCATCAGTACGCACCCAAGTCTAGCTGGAGAATAGTTGGGACTGAAAGCACAGGCAAAACCTCAGAGTAGCTGGGATAAATTTCTAGCTCTGCTACAGGCTACTACGCATCTTAAGTAAGCCTCTTCAGATCAGGCCATAAAGTGAGAATAACGCTCAAACTCCAAGACATGGATTTTCACCAAGTATTCTGAGGCCATACAAGTTGCATTATCCTTAATGGTACCAACAGGTTAGTGGGTAAGTGCTGATCTTGGTTTGCTCACGTACACACAGAGATGCCCAGATCGACTGAGCTAACTGACAGCACTTCAGTTCAAATTTCAAAAATGATGTCTGCTAAGAAGTCTTGTGGTCACTGCTGAACATAAAAGGGACTTTTTACTGTGCTGGTCCCCTTAAAAGGCACAATACACTCTTGGTCACGAGTGGGGCTGGCAGTCATTAGAAGCAGCTAAGCACATGCACACTAGTTAATAATACTGGGGATAAGAATACTGAAAAGCAAGTGCACTCGTCACACAGGGGAAACCAGCAAGGTTTAAAGAATTCAGGGTCCCAGAGACCACTCAAATTTCTCTCTTTTTTAATTAAACAATAAGCACGCTGTCGACATCCTCAGATTCAGAGCTCTCCGACAGTTACCTGCCTAAACGTCTCCTTTCAGACACAGGGATTTTTCAGTGGAGGAAAAAACAAGCAAGCAACAGTGGTAGATCAAATACAAAGTGAGCCTCTTTCATTTCTGCAGTGGCATATCTGTATGCTTTCTAACATTATAAAGCACTTCCACAATTGGGAATAAGAGATACAAGCCTCATACTTAGTCATAGCAAAGTCAGAAGCTTCCTAAAGATTCTGCTCTACATGTCTACTCAAAACCAGACAATAAACAGCGTGAGGAAAAGTGCCCTCTAGTAAGAACCCTTACAAAGCTATTTTAAGCTGAGCAAAAGACATGGTTCTTAGTAAAACACAAAGTAAAGGTTGCAATCAAGCTCAATCTGCAGTAAGGAGTAGACCCTAGTGGCTGGAAAAATGGGAATACCAAGCCCATCTTTAAAAACAGTAAAGAAGACGACCCTGGGAACCACCAACCTATTAGCCTCATCACTGTGCCTGGGAAGATCATGGAACTGATCCTTCTGGAGAACATGCCAAGGCACATGGAGAACAGAGAGGTAATGTTAGGTAGCCAGTATGGATTTACTGGAGGCAGGTCCTCCGTGACCAACCTAGTTGCCATCTACAGTGAAGTGACTGCATCAGTCAACAAGGGAAGAACTATGGATGTCATCTACCTGGCCTTCTGCAAGGCCTTTGACACGGTCCCCCAGAATATCCTTATCGCTAACTTAGAGAATTATGGGCTTGTAAAAAATATTGAGCGGTGGTATCTGCCAAATTGGCTTTTTGCCACAACAGGATGCAGGGTAACCTTCAACTTCTAAGAAGAAACCAGACATCCATCAATCAGGAGGCGACATATATGGCTTTGATAACCTTTGACTTCCACGGACGACCAGACACCCATAAATTTGAGAGGTGTAGGAGGCTAGAGAAGGCTATACTTCAAAGGTGTAAATCAGCGAACCAGGATGGAAGATACGTGACAGAGGGATGAAGACCACCGACAACCACCAGAGAATCCTAAATGACCACATATAGAAATTATACCATGCATGCTAATTGTTTTAGAAACTAAGGCAATGCTACCTATACAGAGAGCTCACAAAGAACCATTGGTGTGCCTCTGACCTGAGTCCAGCACCCAGCGCTGTACTTTTGCGTTATTGATTTTGTCCTTATAATAAAATTAATGCCATTTCTTTTTTAATTACTTGGCTTTTATTACAAACTGGAACCTAAGCAGGAGGCATGCCCCGCTGATTTCAGCGGTCTGCCAGACTCCCAGATGCCTGTTGAGCTTCCAGGCTGATTATCCTGTGAGGAGAAGGACACATAAGGCAAAAGGGGATCAATGCTCTCAGGAATAAGCCGTGGCAGCTCGTAATTCTTGTGCACGAAGATCCAAGGAAGAAAAAGGCTGTAAGTACTCCTTGGTTGAGTGAGATTTGGGCTTGTGTGTGGTGTGTATGAGACTTGGACCGGATAGCCCAGATCTGGGAAGTGAGTGTGGAGTCTCTGTAGTCGTGGCTCCCATCTCCCGCGAGGGAATTGGCCGGTGAAAAGACAAAGCGTTTGGAACTGAATGAAAGACGGCCCCGGGAATGGGACAAAAAGCGAGTAAGCAGGGTCCCAGGGAAGGAGGGAGTGGGAAGGCACCAACAGAGATACCCCCAGACAGTCCCTTGGGGTTGAAATGAGCTAATTGGGAAATGGATCCCAGTACTAGAGATAAAGATAAAATAAAAAGTATTCAGTAGTGTATGACAGAATGGACTAAAGAACCCATACGACCTGATCATCTGTACTGGCCAAGATATGAGTCATTTGAAAACTGCATACGCCAGGCTTTAAATCTTCATGTAAACGCCAGGAAATCATTTAACCCAGAAGAAAGTGAGTATGCATCTTGCTGGAAAGGAGAACTTGGGTTGGAAGGTACCTTTAAGGTTTCCAAGACCCCAGAAAAAGAAACACAAAAAGGAAAAGAAAGACAATGGGACACTTTAGAGGTTCTGCTGCCCCCCTACCATACCCCTCCCACGGCCCCACTCCCTCCTGAAGGGGAACAGGCTTCCAGCACCCATGGGCAACTGGAGAGGCCTCGGGGGTTAACCAAAGAAGTATCCTCTACCAGTTCTCCTAGACCACACAGAAAACCTCTGCTAGAATAATGGAAGTAACTGAACTGGAGGATCAGAATCTAACCCAGGAAACCCCGAGGACCAGTCTGTTTCCCCTGAGGGAAGTGCCCTTAGGAGAAGCACAGTGGGGATAGGGTTTGTAAATATCCCCTTAACCTCCTTTGAAGTCTGAAACTTCAAAAAAGAATTAAAGGGGTTATTAGAGGACTCCATGGGCCTTTCAGAACAATTAGACCAGTTCCTGGGCACTAATGTTTATACCTGGGAAGAAATGCAGTCAATATTAAGTACACTTTTCTCCCCTGAAGAATGGCAGATGATCAGGGCAGCAGCTGGAATAAGAATTTGGGCAACGGAGAATCAGCAGGATCCACCTGGGGATCAGAAAATGCCAATTACGAACCCAAACGGGAATCAGAACGAAGTAGAGGGTCGTAGGAACATGGGAGATTATCAAAAGTTAATTATTAAAGGTATAAAGGAGGCAGTGCCAAGCGGACAGAATGTAACTAGAGCGTTCAATGGACAGCTGCGGCGGCCAGCAGGGAGGTGACTCGGCGCCACGTTCAGACCGCGAGGCAGCAGCGGAGCCCCTTCCTTTCCCGGGGATCTTTGCGGCGGCTAGAAGGGAGGTGACTCGGCGCCACTCTCCTTCCAGCATT
>VXBP01002622.1:0-10753 GCA_013400115.1 Rhinopomastus cyanomelas
TTGTGTTGAGGTGGAACCTCCTCTGCTGCAACGTATGTCATGTGTTTTTCTACATGACCTAACTAAATCCCTATACTCCTCTTGAGTAACCAACCCCTTTTTCCAAAGGTGGTAGGCTCTCTTCTTTCTCCTGAGCTCCAGCAGAAGGTCCTTGTTTAGCCAGGCCGGTCGTTTACCCCGCCGGTTTGTCTTACAACACATGGGGACAGCCTGATCCTGAGCCTTCAAGAGTTAATTTTTGAAAAGAGTCCAGCCTTCCTGAACCCCTTTTCCCTCTAGGACTGTAGTCCAAGGAACTTTATTAATCAGTGTTCTAAACAGGTTGAAGTCTGCCCTTCGGAAGTCCATGGTAATGGTCTTACTGCCTCCCCTCCTTGCTTGGCCCAGAATTGAGAACTCTGTCATTTCATGGTCACCGAGTCCAATGCGGCCTCCAACCACCATATCACCCACCAGTCCCTCTCTGTAAGCAACAAGTGCAGCAGGGCACCTCCGCTGGTGGGCTCACTTACCAGCTGAGTCAGGAAGTTATCTTCCACACACTCCAGGAACCTCCTGGACTGTTTTCTGTCTGCTGTGTTGTATTTCCAGAAGATGTCTGGTAAGTTGAGGTCACCCACGAGAACAAGGTGCTGCAATTTTGCAGCTTCTGCCAGTTGTCTATATTGTAATTCATCAGTCTCTTCATCCTGGTTGGGTGGTCTATAGCAGACTCCCAGCAGGACATNTTCATCCTGGTTGGGTGGTCTATAGCAGACTCCCAGCAGGACATCTACGTCGTTGGCCCTCTTCAAGTTAACCCATAGATATTCAACTGGCCCATTGCACTTATTAACTTCTATGCTTTCAAAACACTAACATAGACAGCCACCCCGCCACCCTTTCTATCCTGCCTGTTCCGCTTGTAGACCTTATACCCATCCATTGCAGCACTCCACTCATGAGAGTCATCCCACCATGTTTCCATGATGGCAACTACATCGTAGCAGTCATGCTTCACAATGGCTTCAAGCTCCTCCTGTTTGTTTCCCATGCTACGTGCACTAGTGTAGATGCACTTGAGCTGGGCTAGTGACTTCGTGCCCATTAATGGCCTGCCACCTTTTTGGTCAACTTTGGCCGGTTCATTTTTAAAGCTAGATGTCATTCAAGTTGATAGGTAATAACATACTATTCCGAGGCACAAATCCATACCCTTCATCCATCCTAATAATGCAAGCACAGGCTTGGTTTTCATTCTATGTCTCATGATACATATTTAGCTATAGATAATTTTAGTCCTGTGAGTTCTCTATGACAGCTATTTACATTGTACTGCTGCTCCTCAAAGTGACTGTGGAGCTCCATAAGCATTGTATGCCAGTGATTCTTCACATCAAATATGTTCAATTTAAAATTGGAAGGGTTTTTCCTTCATTGCTTTTAGCCAGCTCTACAAAGTCAAGCTTGAGTACACGCTGTGATAACCAGCAGAGTTGGGGTTTTCCATAGCAAGCACTACATGAACAGAATGTGTCTGGCAGCTGTGTTTCAGGGTCATGTTTGCTCCAGCACGAACTTACACACTCAGTGTGCCTACCACCTGCAGTCATATTCCCAGCTCCGCTGTATAGACCTACTGAAAATGGCTCCAATGCTTCTCTCTTCTTCTATGTCGCTACTTGTGGTAAAGGTGCTGTCACATTTCTATTCATACTGTCTTCAGGTTATGTTCCTCTGTCTCCACATGGTGTTAATTTCCATCCCTTCAAGAACATTTTCTGCAGAGCAGTTTTCTCTTGGTGTAGCTTTGGGGACAAGCAAATGGCAACAGGTTTATGGAGGTGTTATTGAATTGTTACTGCTGGCAACAAAGGGCCAGCAGAGAAAAGCACAGTTTGACTGCAACATTCTAAACTGAGTTACCAGTTCTGGCAGCTAAGGAAAAGAAATGAGTACATATCTCTTCACTGGTAAAGTGATCACATTTGACTCAAAGCCCCTGAAACACCATGCTTTTGGAAGGATATGTTACAGCTCTTACAGTCAGTAACCAGAGAAGAAATGTGAGTTGCTAGAACTCCTTTCAATGCAGATATTGTTATTATATAAGGCAGCTGAAACCAGAAAACCTTACAAAACCTCAGATTCCGATCTCAAGTTTTGCAATAACCATGGAAGCCTACAATAATAGCTTGAGCTCCCTAATCTTTATTGCAGGTGTGGTGCACTGCTGTGGTACAAGAGCGCACATTAGAGGCACCATCAGCACCAAACATTTAAATATTAACCTCTCCTTATGTTTGATGTAAATTTAACTTGCTTATATAGCAAACTTCAGTTTTTCCCTAGATAAATTTTGCATTCCTTTTCTGTCTCGACCTTTGAAAATCTTCCCCATGACTACCAATCAAATCACTATATACATAAGAAATTCTTTCAGATCTTGCTGTAAGATTAATCATTCCATATTCCAAAATATTCAGTTGAGAGTCTTTTAGTTAGATAATTTCCTCAAATCACATTTGAATACTGCCTAACCCATAAAAATTAGCAGAAAGCATTAGTGGCAATATCCTGCTTTTACCATTGAAAAGGACATGAAATCCTGCACCGAAGATGCTCATTCCCCAAAGTGCACTTTTGCTTCCTAAGCCAGATCCCATAAGAGACTTCAATGCCCAGAAGCTAATAGATGACATTTAGAGGTCTGACTCCCACTGGGCAGAATCCAAAACTCTTTGCTGAATGTTTGGACCCTGAGTATGAGATGTAGAGAATAACATACCCTAAAATGAGACTCAGGGCAGCTATTGTGCTAGGCAGAAAGCTGACAGGAGTGTTTACGCTTAGCATGCAGCCACCCAGGTGTTGCCAATAAAAAGGCTTTGTTGGGATAACTCTGGACACAGCTTTATGCAGTTTAAAAACACCTCTGCTCTGGCTACTTACATGGTCTAGCTTCTTTTTAGCAATACTAAATCCAAATGTAATCCAAACAGAAGAGCTGTATCCACCAACTCTCCTGAAGCACACTGGCAGTTAGCACAGACACACTCCCAACAATTAGCCAAATTCAAGCCTTCCCTTGCTCAAGAATATGGGATAGAGGTGCCTCTATGTGTTTGCGGAAAAGTTCATACTGATCTCCAGTCTCTGCTCCTTCACCTGTTGTCTGATGAAAGGTAGAAAGGTAAATGGATAAGAAATCATCAAAGAAGGGGCTCTGGGGTTTGCTGCTCTAAGATGAGGCACCCACTCACACAAGGGCATGCATGTCCTGTGGTCACTCTTCCCACAAGTCTAGCTTTTCCTTTCTATTGTATTGCAAACATCCATGTCCAAGGGAAGGCTCTGAATTTAAGCAGAGGGAGGCAGCTCTTTAACAGTAGAGTCAGATAGGTGCTCACCCCTTAATCTCCACACTTTTCACCAGGAAGTTATTTTATTTTTAATTCCTTTGTATGTCGAAGGTTCATCATATGATTATGTTTATAATAATTCCTCCATGGAAAGTACCAACAGAGGTGTTCAAGATGAAAAATGCTTAAAAAAACACCAGTTATCACTGTGATGCTGGGATTTGTCATTTGTGAACTGTACAAATAACAGTCTTAGTAGGTTTTCCTAACTTGATGTTTGCCCTCCCACTAATTGGTATCTCTCTTGGGATTCTTCACCACCAGATGGATGTCCATATGGATTGGGACACTTGTTTATAAACCTTGTTATTTATGTACATACAAGACTAGCAAGAGAAAATAAACTTCTCCTGGATTTTACAGAGGAGAGAGACATTAAAGCACAGTCATTACATAGTAGTAGAGATTATAGTTTTCTTATCCTTTTTCAATAGTAACCAGAGAAAAAGCTCAGCTTTTTGTTGTTTTGGGGTTTTTTAATAACTTCTTACAGAAAGTGAGGATTTAAAGCAGTGCTAAAGTAAAAAGTTATTAACTGTGCAAGAAAAGAGCGCAAAATGGTAAAAGGGGAAAAACTGTCTTGCACCAAGATAGACTCCAACAAAGAACCATGGTTTTGACTATTGTAAAGCCCATCAGAAGTGCCAGCTGGAAAACCTGCCAAAGAAACTTGCACTTTAAATCCCACCAGGAATGACAAAGGGTCATAGGTTTTCATCTGTTGCACCAGTAAATGTTGAGAAAAAGTTCAGTAGATCTAAATCAACAGATTTCATGCCAGGGTAACTGAGACAAGGCCCTGGCCTGGAAACGGTATTAAAGCTAGGAATATTAGAGTGACACTTTAGGCTAATGATAGTTTACATTACTTAATTTTCCATTTACCTAAAGTCATTTCATCTACCAGAAAAATTAATTTGCTGTTAAAAGACCTTTTATATCCCATTGACTTCAATGGACATTGGATAAATGAAGATAAATACTTAATGTTTGTCAGCTGAGACGGCACGAGTAAGGAATACTATGAAACAATTTATACCAGATAATTTTTACACAATACCTGTACATCAGCAGTCCTTTCTAACAAAGTTAATGGTTGTATGATTATTAACACAGACAATAAATTCCATTGCACAGGGCCTTACAACGACAAGAAACGCAACATGCTGTGCGTGACATTAATTCTCCACTGATGCACCAGGTGAATAAACCCTGAAAACAACAATCAGCTTCTGCGGCGCCTGTCTATTAATATTTCTTTATAAGCATTAAACACAGTGGAGACGTTCAAGAGCTGCCTGGATGTGCTCCTGTGTGACTTGGTTTGGTGATCCTGCCGAGGCGGGGGGGGTTGGACTAGATGATCTTTCGAGGTCCCTTCCAATCCGTAATGATTCTGTGATTCTGTGATGCTGTTGTTGGACTGAAACATGTACAAACAGTATCAGCAATGACAAACTGTCCCCTCTACCTGTTAGATTCAGCCTCAGGCATCATTGCTTACCCTCCAAGACCTCATCCAGTTTTTCCCTGATCTTCCAGGCTGGGAACTTTCCTGAGCCCTTTTGGGGGCCTGTTTGCAGATAGTTCTGTGTGCAGATAGTTCACGGATAAAAGGAAGAAAGAAAGTGAATCTGGGTCTCATCAGGACACAATATGAAATGTAAGCAGGGCTTGAAAATGAAGGCAGGAACTGGGAAAGACAACACAGATTGCTGAGGACTTTTGTTTTTTGTTTGCAGCTATAGATCAAGTAGCACCTTGATTTGTGTTTAGTCTCTGGAGTCACTTAAATGATGGGTTGTAACATAGCATAGCCCATATTTCCTGACTGCTTGTTTCAGCAACACACCACTGCAGGGAGTTTTCACAAAGCAGCTCACCTTCAAAGCCCAGTGTGCTCAAATTCCCGATTTCCCCTTTGAAGCCTTTTAAAGGAAATAACAAGATGCTGTGAAATAGGGGATGTACTCCTCTATGATGCGATTCTCCACTTAATTTGTCTGAAATTCTGATTTATTTCTTTATCAATTGAGTTAATTTAACTGTGAGGTTAAATTTTGGTAGAATATTTACAATGGTAATTCTCCCCCTTCCATATAATCCCACAGTAACACTCACAGCAAATGTTGAGACAGATCGGCTTCCCAGCTACTGATTTCTCTAGAAGATCTACACTTGCAGTGATAGAGTAACACTGAAAGGATTTGCTAAGGTCAAAGGTTTCTTCCTATTTGCTTAATAGTCACATTAATGTAGCTTTCACATAGAATTTATGGATATGGACTGTACAGACACACAGTGCTTTAATCAGTGCCAGGAACCATTCCTGGACACGGGCATTTACAGAACCACAGAACATCAGGGGTTGCAAAGGACCTCAAAAGATCAATTCTCTCCATGTGCTCTTAAATCATGTGGGTGGCCCCTGGTGCCTTCCTGGCCTATGCCAACCAGCACTCCCCCAAGCAACAGCCAAAACCAGTTTGGGAATTGTCACAGGAATCACTCCTAAGAGAAAGTTTGCAGGTAGCCACTCTGGTTTGGAAACTAAAAAGTTTCAGCAGTGTGGACACCAGCCTTTAGCTTCAGGGGTACACAATGGTCTGGGTTACTTTGGCTTGTTAGAACAACAGCAGTCTGTGATTTTTGTTGTATGGAAAGGCATCTGCCAAGAAAGGGTTGCCTATTAAAAGCTGATATTTACAGCCATCACGGAGCATTAAAAAAATCAGACTTCCACTGCCAGCAGTTCATGTTATTAAGTCTGTTTATGAAAATACTGGATACAGGAGATGAAGACAATTCCAGACAAGCTGGATCCAACAGGTGCAATACACTAAGAGGGTGACTGAGCCTCACATTTTGCCCAAGGAGGTTGTGCAGTCTCCATCCTTGGGGATGTTAAAAAGCTATATAGCAACTGGCTCTAGGTGGCCAGGGTTGACTTCCAGAGGTCCCTTCCATCCTCAATCATTCTGTGACTCTAATGAAGAAAAATATTGTAAAATTATTGTGTTTTATTTGCATCAAAAACCACAGAGGAGATGAAGGAACATGTCCCTCCTTCTGGACTGTTTTGTAACAGGCTTGATTGTCTTAGTGTGACTGCATAAGGCGTAGGCAGCAGAGAGCTTGACCCATGAAAGTGCTCTGCTCCTGGAAATACTCCTACACCACAACGTGTAGGAAAGTGGGAATAAAAGTGGTGAACAGGTGAGAACAGAGAGTTGAACACAGAAGCACCTTTCCTTTTAATGGTACTGACTAGCTCAAGCTGGAATGCAACTTTTTCCTTTAAGGCAGAATGCATTTCTCCCAAAAGGTGATGATGTCCAGCTTTTGCACAGAACAGGAAAAGCACAGGGAGTAAAAAATAAAACGTCATTGTCATGAATTGACAAGCATGTTACTAGGGCTATTTATTCTGCAAACATGCCTCCAGAAGAAGTAAGCTGTCATCTTGTCATCTGAAAGAACTGCAGAGACCAAAAATGGAGTGGACATCTGGCCACTACAAATGGGAGTGAGATCATTGCACTCACTTATGGCCATACATTGCAGGATAAAAGGTCCCATATCCTGCAATTCATCAAGCTTACCAAGTCAGAAATATGGTCCTGTTTACCGAATATGTGTTGCAGTTTGAAAATTACTAGAATTTTCAGATGTGCAGAAGATGTGCTTTCATGAAGAACAAAAGAAAAGTTGTTGTGTTGCTTTTAGAGGACTCCTCCCCCACCAGGAACCTGTCCTGGGGGTGGGTGTCACTGTCCCAGGACCTGCCGCGGAAGTGCATGTCTAGGTCAGCCTATAAAAAGCAGAGTGGACAGTTTGCTCTCTCTCTTGGGCTGTGGGCTCCCAGCTGAGCACCCCCTCTCCACCGCCTGTTCTTGAGATGGTGGAGGGGGGAGTGGGGAATGCGGCTTGGCCGCTGTTTTCCAGTGCCGCTGCCACAGGGAAAGCAGACACATCGGTTTGCATAGCTCCCCCCGGCCAAACGCCAGCTGCGATTTTTGCCGCAGGCTTTCCAGTGGTGCCACTGCTGCAGGAAAGGAGATGCTCCTGTTTGCACAGCTCCCCCCAGCATGGCACAGGCGACAGCCGTGGTTTGCCGCAGTTTTTCAGAGGTCTTGGGAAGACCCTGATTCAGGCCGCTGTGTCCCCCCCAGCTCTGCGCAGCTCTTCTGCTCTAGGCCTGAACCTGACGCTGTATGATCCTGGCCATGGACTGGAGAAGAAAGATTTTTAGTGCAACCACCCCCCCTACGGAGCAGCCCTTCAGCATTGTGGTGAGCTGGGGTACTGTCTCTTCCCCCTGGATCTGAGAGAGAAGGAGAGAAGAGAGGAAAGAGTCTTGGAAACCCTCTTGGTCAAGTGCAGAGTGTGGGGGTGGCCATGTTGATACAGCCATGCAATCAGTCTCCATCTTGGATCCCACACGTAACCAGGGCTATGCAAATGTTCGCTGCCATTTTGGAGACACTGGTCAACAGGAAGAGAAGCTGTTTATCATTTTCTGCCGCTGAGGAAGACTGGGAGTGCTTTAAGTTTGGGGGAGAACTCCTTCGTGCATAGTTGAAGAAAGCACAAGGACTTGAGAGTCCTTAAATCTTGGATCTGAAAGACAGAGACTGGATTCTTTTTTGGGAATGCATGTCGCCCACACCGGGGGTGCTATTTGGGCGTTAAGGGAGAGGGTGGTGGCACTTGTCTCTGTATGATTAGCATGCTTGTGTTTTCCAGATCTCTGATGTGACCCAAGGCCCAAACGATAGTGACCTCCCATTGTATTATCCTCAGATAGTGTAATGGCATTTGTGACACAGTTTCTAGTTTGAGTGCACCAACTTGCTTGGGTTTTTTTTTCCCTTTCTCTTCTTATATTCTTTTTTCTGTATACAGCTATTGAGTTAATAAACTTCTTTCCAGTATCCCTAAGCTACCCATTGTCTGGCAAATTTATCTGAGATGTCACCGAGACCTTACCGCAAAGCAGTTCATTAGTTTCAACTCGCTACAATATGCTTGAGCACCAATAAATCAATTTTAGGCAAAATCCTTGAAGGAAACATTTTGGGTGTTTATTATTTCACAGCTTGAAGAGGGTCATTGCCTATCCTTACCACCTGACTTCTTAGAGGATTGAAAGTTTTAAAGGCACATCTGTACCACCTTTTCACTCAACTGCACTGCATGATATTTTCTCTAAATAACTTACATTCTAGGTTAGATTAGTGAAACATTTATGGACAATTAAGTAGCAAATTTTTGACCCTATCAATAAAATATGTATTTTATAACTTTAAGAAATCAACATTCATGGATCTTTTAAAAAGTGTCCTTTGACACTGGAGAAATTTATGATGCAAGGGAGAGCAATGATTCCTACCACTAAAAATGGGACATGGCTTCAGAGATGAAAGTGCTCATTAAAGCAGTAAGATGGCGTAAGAGGAAATAGAACTAGATCAGGTTGGAACGGGGTGGGGGGGGGAATTTGTTGCCAAGTAAAATGAAAGTGGAAGGAATAAATCTAACATGAGACTGACACCTACAACTGAGACGCCTCATGCAAGACCAGTTTTTCCTTCTGGCCTTAAACTCACAGTGCACACCCAGAACTACCTTACTGAATCAGATAAGTCCCTATCTATTGCCTTCTACCTGGATCATGAAAGGGTAAACAGAGCAAATGGAGTATGTCCACAGTGCCTTGATGAGACAATCCAGTCTCTTCAGGGTCATATAATCAGCACACCAATAGCTACCCGAAAACTGCAGATTAGGCATGTATCATCAGTCATACCTCATGGCACTACCAATATTGCCTGTACATCATATCACGTAGCATATTCTTCCTAGACAGCTGACTACTCTACCTGGGGAATATTGCTGTCTCTATCAGTAGCTAGAATGATGTTTGAACTGTTAGGTAGAGTGCATTTGAAATCAGCGTGGTTGAGAAAGCCCTTAAGCCAGGATCTCACTCTTCTTGAAGGTAAAGAAGTAACACTACTACTGCTTCTCCTTCCTACTTAAAAAAGTCAACAGTAAATCAACATCATACGAGTTCTTTCAGCAATTAATTGTAGGGACTTATTCTTGAGAGAGAACTTTGGGCTGTAGCTTCCAAATAGCTACTTAAATGTCTCTGGAAGACCCACGTTGAGTCTTCTCGTCTCTGGAAGACAATCAAAGTTGAAAATGCATCCCCATACTTAGCAGATTCAACAGACTATTTTATTCTTCCAGCATAAGAGGGGGAACAAAGTGAGTGAAGGATGGAGAAAACTCTACCTCTTGTTGAATTTGGCCTTCATGAAACCCTCAGAGTGCACATTCTTAACTCTTTCTCTGCTTAGATCCCCCTGTATACCAGACACAAAGTCAAACCTCTGAGATCTGGATGTAATACCAGGGAACTCCACCTGTAGATTCTTAAGTTTTATATTGAATTAGTTCAAGAGCCAACACACTACTGTTAAAAAAAACACCCAGGCTCAGTAACCAGAAGTCAAACCACAGCCAACAGGTCTGAGCTTCACTGCAATATTTCCAATGATGTTCTGGTTGAGTTAAATTTCCTTTTTCATTGCTCAAAGGCAGTGAGTAACATGAAGAAAGTGATATACCTTGGCATGTGCAAAACACTTGGGTAATCCCCCAGGAAAAGGGTATTTTGTTGCATAAGTGAAAATTGTTTGCACCATCATTTCAGAAATACACCCTTGTAAAAATCTGCAATAAACAAACTGGTGTCTGACCTCATTCAGAAAGATATTACAGGAGATAATTTAAGAAATCGGTGAGTCAGTTATTTACCATTTTCATTCTTGTTATTAGTAATGTTTGCACCGTTATTATTCGAGGATCTTATTTATTTTTGTGTCACTGGAATTTAGTCAGACTAGAACTCTGTTTTAAAATCATATATTAAATAGTAGTGGTTGTTCTTCTGAGACCAATTCCTAATGGACAAGCCATAAAAGGTGGATGTCTATGCCCTCTGTACACTGACTAATGGAAAAGTTTAGACCTGAAAGAGATAGAGAAGCAGTAAGCAAAAGTGGAAGAAGGGATTTTGAAAACAATATATTATTTCAGTATTAGTTTTTGATATGCATATTTTAGAGTTAATCAATAGCAGTAATTGCAGCTCCTCACTGACAACCATTTCAGATGGCAATATTATGTAGGTATTCAGGTTAGTGGAATGGATTAACTTTACTATTCACAACTATATTAATTTTATAGTGACTTAATGGTCAAAATTCTTCTCATTCATGAGTGGCATATTAACATTTTAGTTTGAGTAGAAAGCGATCTGCACCATAGAATCATAGAATCAT
>VXBP01002624.1:9546-24233 GCA_013400115.1 Rhinopomastus cyanomelas
GTTCTGGGCTCCTCAGTTCAAGAGAGGTGTGGAGCTGCTGAAGAGGGTCCAGCATAGGGCAACGAAGATGATGAAGGAGGTGGAGCACCTCCGTTATGAGGAGAGGCTGAGGGAGCTGGGTCTCTTTAGCTTGGAGAAGAGGAGACTGAGGGGTGACCTCATTAATGTCTATAAATATTTGAGGAGTGGGTATCAGGAGGATGGAGCTGGGCTGTTCTCGGTGTCATGTAGTGATACATGACATGAGGGGCAATGGGTGTCAGCTGGAACATAGGAGGTTCCACATCAACCTGAGAAGGAACTTCTTCCCAGTGAGGGTGACAGAGCACTGGAACAGGCTGCCCAGGGGGTTGTGGAGTCTCCTTCACTGGAGATTTTTGAAACCTGCCTGGATGTGTTCCTGTGTGACTTTGGGTGATCCTGCTGTGTCAGGGGGATTGGACTAGATGATCTTTCGAGGTCCCTTCCAATCCCTAACGATTTTGTGATTCTGTAGAAGTATCCTGCTACCTGCCACATTCAGTTCCTACCCCCTTCAGCATGCTTCCAAAATGAACGCATGTTTGTCCTTCTAGATGACACCTGACTGTGGTCGCTGGCAGTCAGAGGAATACAAACTGAAGAGCTCAGCATCCTACTTCTCTCACTTCCAGAGTGACTGTGACCAGCACAGCACAGACCAGAGAAGATACTGGCAGCCAGGCCAGACCACAGTGAGAACCACCACTTAATTAATTAAGCCAATGGCTCTTAATGGAAACCAATTACTATGGGTTATGGGCTGTTTGTCATCCTGGGGCAGAGGTGAAAGAGAGCTGACAGGACAGCAGTATGAACCCTGTCAAGAAGTTATCAAGCATAAACCCTCTGCATTTTAAAATAAAAGAAAAAACCCCAAACCAATACATTTTTGTCTGCAGGAAAGAAAAGATGAGGACTGTAAATTCATGAGTAAAGGACACAGGCATTTGGACTGTCACACAGAAGCTGCAGTGGCAGAGGAGAGATGTGGCCTGTTGGTTACCATGGCAATCTCTCATGGTGACTGGGTGACAATAATGGGAGGGCGGAGCCATGGGTGGGATTGTTCTTGTACGAGGTTGTATCATTGTGGGGACAGGGGAACCACGATGGTGCATTCCCCGGGAGGGCTTTACAAAAACCCCTGTGTGCCGCACGGGAGGGTGCACTGAGACACCTGCGGAGAATTCTGCAGCACAGCAGGTGTGTGCTGTCTTGGGTTTTCTTGACAAACCTAGTCCTGCAGGACTTGCTCTTATCCCCTGAGAATCAAACCTGCCCTCTCTGGAGAGCAAGCCAGGGGACGCCGAGATGTTGAAATCATTTCCAGCAAACCAGATCGACTGCAGATGCCTCTAAAACTCACCAGAGCAAGTGAAGCAGAGAATTAGGGTTTTTATCTAATGTGATGTTTGCAACAGACTGCAAAAGGTTTCTTTATCAAAGAGATAAAAGTGTCAGAAGAAGAATTCTGACGTGTAGCAGTATCTCCCGGGTGCGTTACTTAAAGTGTTTTGGGGGCTTCTCTCTTACATGAGTCCTCAGTGTCCACTGGTTGACTCACCCCTGTGAGCACAAAGACTGTCTCTGACTGTTCTCTGCACTGTCTCACTGCAGTTCTTGCTGATGGGTATCAAGGGTTTGTCTGAGACCAGCCAGCTGCTTCTTCTGGACCCTCCACGCGCGTGAATGACTTCTGACTATTGGAAAGCTGAATGAAGCCCTCAAAGACCACGGCTGCCCTGCCGTTGGAGGAAAACGAACGGAGTCAGTTTTGCTCAGCACCACAAAGACGAAGGACCCGCACGAAAACGTGTATCACAACGCAAGTATTATCTCATTATTAAGTTCACAAGTTACAGAAAGGAGGACTTCACAGTGCTTGGAGTAGGAGCACAAGACTGACAGCAAGGAAGCTCAAGGAGAGGGATTACACAGCCTCTGCCACGTGGGGTATGCCTGCGTAGTTCCTACGTAGGCAAGATGGGAATAGCAGTGAGACAGCATGGAGACGAGAGGAAAGCTGTGAAACAACTTGAGGTGAAACGGTGGTCCCTTCTAACCCCAACTTGGGCTGGGGGATCCTGCTGTGGCAGGGGGATTGGACTGGATGATCTTTCGAGGTCCCTTCCAATCCCTGATGATTCTGTGATTCTATGAAATGTAGAAAATAAAAATAAATACAAAAACACTCTGGGAAATGCTTTTATAACTGCTGTAGACTATGCAATGGGAATTCAAGCCCTGCAGACAGAGACTGCCTAAGCTTCTGCTAATTCAAGTCACCTGCAGGACCTCCCTTCTCTTAGTTTATGATACAACTGTTAGTCACTGTGTTCACAAACGTGGCTTTCGGCAGTGGCACAAAACTTACAGTAATAGGTAAGAAATTGTTTGTTTTATCTTTTAAATCACTTTAAATCCCAGGTCCTCTCTTTATAACTTTATTTCAACATTATTCTCTCTGCCAGTATTAAACTGGTGTTTTCCTGCTGTGCTAGTAATGCAGTCCAATCTGGGAAAAGGCTAAGTTCAGTAGTTTGGGTTGGGACACACATTTCACTTTGGAGGACTGCAAGAATATATTTTCAGTGAATAGCAAGTTGTCTATAGAAAGAATTAGGGTGAGGAATGGCTTAAAAGATATGTGCATCTCAGAAGTACATGGTCTTACTAAACCAACAGCTCTGAAGATCACTGTTCGGCAGAAGCAGAACTATTCTCCTTAATGCTAGTGCTCTTGGTTCATTCCAGATAAAAGTAGCTCTCGGGCAATCCATGAGCCACACTTCTGGATGTGGAGAGGGGTCAACAAGGCTGATAAGTGATGGTGATGACTCAGGCTCTTGTCCCGCAGTGTTACACTGCAGAGTAAAATGATTACAGGGGATAAAATTTGAACTCTGTATGAAAAACTGAGTGACAAATATGATTTATGAAATATGGTGTCAATCTGAGGTGCCTGTACTGATGAAAATCAAGACACAGACCCCTCACTGGCCATAGTCACTTATGCAGCTAACTTTAATAATCACAGCTAAGAGAAGAGAGAGAATAAAAGCAGAATTCCTTTGAGGAAAGGAGAAATGGAGGGATTTTTAGGGGCTGTTACAATTAAAAGAGTAGACTAGGGTCCTGTGTTATATATTACAGGTGATTCTGAAGGTAAATAAAAAACCCAACTAAACATTATTTAACAAGAGAAGACTACTCATGATGCTAAAAAGAAATGAAGAGACCAGGGAAATGAGGGTGCTTACTCTGCGTGTAAGAAATACGTTCAGATATGATAGTGCCTCTAGATAAACAGATACGTGTCCTCTAAGGAACTTCTGAAAGCTGTAATAACCTAGCAGCCTAAGCCTGAGGCAAAAAGGGCTCTAGAAGAGCTGTTTGTGAGATTAATCTCACCTGCTTAGACACACAGATGTGTGGTGTTCCCTTACACAGCCTTTTTTCAGGGGTCCATAAATCAATGAACGTTGTATGTCTGCTGCTGGGGAGGGGGAAGGGTTAGCTCGTGGGTTTGGCTGAGAGGACTGAGGGCAGAGGAGAGGTTTTTCTGCAGCTGCAAAGCAGTGTGAATAACGAAAGGCTGTTCTTTGGAAGCGGAACAAAACTCAGAGTCATAGGTAAGACAGAAATGCAATCTTTGTCATAAATGGGACCCTGGTTTAGGAGCTTTTTGAACGACCGGCAGAGAAACGACCGCTCCTCGTGTGGCCATGAGGACAGCACTAATGCCTTGCTGCTGGCTAGCTCAAATTGGGTGTGCTGATATGGAGGTGTAGGATCTGCAGGCAGAAATGTTTGAGCTGTGTCTGTTGCCTTTGTCTTCCCTTGCTGGGAATATCATGGAGGGAGGGAGGGAGGAAGGATGTTCTTTGTCCATTCTCCTGAGGGAGAAAGGGAAGATTTTTCTTTGGTCTGTACGTTCATCTATGCAACAATCAAGAAACCTTTCAGATGCAGATTCTGGATTCTTGTGTCAAGCAGAGAAAAAATAGTCTTGCTGGTAATTTGCTCTGCTCTCCATAGATGGTGGGAAGGATGCTTAAAGTTGCTTTGGGACTCCGGCTTCCCCTTACATTCCTTCTCATGACTTTCTCCAAAAGAACTCTATTGCTTTTGTCTTGGTGCATTTCTCTCCTTTATTCTTTCTCTTTTTTCCCCATTTGCTTTCTCTGTCTTCTTCCCTCCTAGGAAAGGATTTCATGCCCCCTATATCAGAGCACGTTGGAACCACCGAGCAAAATAACCCTTTTGTGCATTTGCCACTGGCACATCCCATAGCAGCCTCTATGAGCACACTCTGGTGCCTGCTCCTTTAAACAGTACAGGTTGAAGTCACTGTTTTAACTTCTGGCCAGAAGAGCACCATGAGTTACAGACTGATCATGTACAGTCGTGGTTCTCAGCTGCAGCACTTAGTTTTGGAGCTGGCACTGTGCTCAGAGTTATAGGTGAGTAGCTGTGATTCGTGCATTACTGGCAGGTAGCACAATCACAGATTCTTTTAAAGTGAGAGTAGGATGGAAAGATAAAGAGACATTCTGCTGTTATGTGACCAATGCCCCTTTTCCATTCCAAGCTTGCTTATTCTCTTTCTTCATATTTCCAGTAGTTTTGCAATTCTTTCTGTGTGCCTTTCCCCCTGTCTTTATCTGTCTTCTTTAGTTTAGTTTGTTGTGTCTCTCTCATTTTTCTTTTGTGTCCTCCCTCTCTGTTTCCATGTCTTCACTCATTAGCCATTTAGGCTGTGAGCCATGAACTTGTGTCATAAATACTTCTAGGATAGGAAAAAAATCACAAATCCAAGTACGACAGAGAAGCAGTGAATAGAAATGATCAAACTCTCTGAGTGACCTGGCTGCAGGATAGAAGCCAGAGAGTGGTGGTCAGTGGGACAGAGACTGGTTGAAGGCCTGTATCTAGTCGAGTCACCCAAGGGTCTGTGCTGGAGTGTCCAGCTCTGGGCCCCTCCATTCAAGAGGGATGTAGAGCAATGAAGATGATGAAGGAAGTAGGACACCTCTCCTATGAGGAGAGGCTGAGGGAGCTGGGTCTCTTTAGGTTGGAGAAAAGGAGACTGAGGGGTGACCTCATTAATGTCTATAATATGTGAGGGGTGGGTGTCGGGAGGATGGAGCCAGGCTCTTCTCAATGTCATCTGGTGATAGAAAAAGCGGCAATGGGTGCTAGCTGGAACATAGAAAGTTCCATATAAATATAAGAAGGAACTTCTTCATAGTTAGGGTGATGGATCATTGGAACAGGTTGCCCAGGGGGTTGTGGAGTCTCCTTCTCTGGAGACATTTAAAACCTGCCTGGATGTGTTCCTGTGTGACTTGGTCTGGGTGATCCTGCTGTCGCAGGGGGATTGGACTGGCTGATCTTTCAAGGTCCCTTCCAATCCCTAATGATTCTGTGATTCTATGATCCTATCTCCACTGGACGTTCACACATGTTCAAAGAAGGACCCCAGAGATCTTTGTAGAGTGAGCACTGACAATCATGATTAAGGGTAGCAAACACTAGGGTTTAGGGGTCAAGATCTCTACAACATATAAGCTTCTGCTTATTCTACCAATTCTCTCCACTACAGAAAGGAGGGAGGATGTTGATGAGGAAGGACATCCACAATTTATGGTGTCTTCACAGGTAAAAAACATAGTTTGCCATTTGGCTCTATAGCCCTCTCTGCGTTTCAATTTCCATATGTACTTTGCAGACCTCGTGGGCTTCTCGGGCTGGATGTGAAAAAGGCACTGTAGATGAGTCAAAACATCACTCAGAAAAAAGATGGCTTTTAGGGTCACTATCTAGCTTCTGAGTAAGATCTCATTGTTGCCTCGGATATCCTTTCGACTGTCGAAGTCTGTTGTCTTTAGTTTGACATGTAGGTATTGAACACTTTAGGACAAGGGACAAGTTTTGCTTTGTGAGTGTGTAAAATCTTGCTTCATTTTATGTAGTCTAGAATGAAGTCTCACACCTGGAATAACCTAAATAATAAAGAACATAGATAATTCATAGTGTTTAAAAAGGATGGCAAGCTAAGGACTGAAGATAATTTGTCCCAGGCAGGTTCGGGTTACCTATACAACATATGCTTTGCTTCAAAAGGTGAGAAATACTGGCTCCTGTCTTCCAGTTCAATAGTTACATGGGAGTGGGGATGATTGAGAGTGGGGTTCATGTGGTTATCACACAGTGGTAGAACCCTGAGCACTGCAGTTACCATCACTTCTTACTACATTTCCAGGAATGTAACTCAGTCAGTGCTGGCGATGCTCGCGCCTCATAACACACTCTTATCTTTCAGCCCAGTGTTATCAGTACGGGTCTGTTTGGTACTTTTCTGCCTCAGTTTCCTGTTGTTCTGACAGCGACAGCATTAGAAATTCAAACAGGCATTTCTGTAGCCAGACCTTTAATACTCCCGTGTGATGAGTGAAGACAAATGTTTTCAGTTTCCTGATGTCTGCCTACCTAATAGATACTAATCCCCTAGTAGATACTAATCCCCTAGTAGATACTAATCCCCTAGTAGATACTAATCCCCTAGTAGGCCGTTGATAAAAGGCCAGGTATGTCAGGAGCCACACAGAGCAAACGCAGTAGACCTTCAAGGAGTTCCTGACTGAAGACATCATGGAGGCTCCAGACCATATTGCTTTTCAATTTCAGGGAAGAGTGATGAAATCATCCCGCCATCTGTGGCGCTCTTCGCCCCGTCAAAGCAAGAGATCCATCAGAAAAGCAAGGCCACACTGGTGTGCCTGGCCTCTGGTTTCTACCCTGACCACGTGAACCTGGCCTGGATGGTGAATGGTGCTGGAAGGACAGAAGGGGTGGGGACAGATGAGTTTTCCATGTGGAATGGGAACACCTACTCTTTAACCAGCCGACTGAGGATTTCGGCCTGGGAATGGTTCAACCCTTCAAACCGTTTTGAGTGTGTGGCAACTTTTTTTAAGGATGGAACACAGGAATCAATACAGAAATTCATCTATGGGGAGCCTGGTGAGTGTGACAAACGTGCATCACTGTGCTGCACAGATCAGAAATCACAAGTCAAAGGGTCTGGGTTATGATGTGAAATGCATATTTATCCAACTTCTGTCCAGGGTGTTGTTATGACACAACTATTAGTGCAAATATGTAGGTTTTTATATAAGTTACCTCATGTTCCTGCTGCTGCTCTATTTACATGATCATAGCATACCTATTATTTTTAAGGTTTATTCAGATTTTCCCTAAGAAACCTCTATAATATAGCACAATATATAGTGTAGTACAGTCAAATACAGTAAAGTACAGTAAAATGAATTAAGCAGTATATTGAAAACTAAAACTTCTAAAATTTGTGTTCTCCTTTCCTGGAAAAGAAATATGACTTCAAGTTAATTTTTGTCTTTCAGGTTGTGACCTCACAGAAGGTATGTGTGTCTTCTCATGGGCAAATATCTGCATGTCTTTTGATTACATCTTTACCGATGATTAGTACAAAATGTGTATAAGGATCTCTAGTAGGTGAATAACTTGTGTTTTCACATTTAGATGGTTTTTATGTTAGATTAAAAAAAAGAGGAAAAGATATTTTGGGAGGGTTATAGGATTCCCTTTCAAAAGTAACAGCAGAAATTGTGGAATCTTCTTGTAAAGTGTAATTTGGTCTTTAATCGTCTCCTCCATTACCTTTGTGATAATGATAATTCAAGACACAAATTGTATTTGATTTGCAGAGTCCTACTTGTGGTATGGCAACTCTCTGAAGCTCACTTACCTCATGCTCTGCGGCAAAGCCTTGCTCTATGCGGTTTTGGTGAGCAGCCTGGTGTGGACAGCCAAGGTAGGCCAGTGTGTCTCTTCAACACTGAGCTCACTCACTACCTAGATATGGACTAAATCTGCTCTGGGGTTCTTCATGTGTGCTGCCAGGCTTTTTGCAGCCTAGTTTGAAAAATGACATTTGATGAGTTTTCCATCATTGTTTTTTGAGAATTCCAACAAATTCAGTGCAGACAAACTTCTCGGAGTACTTTATAAACCCACCGATAGACACAAGGAATAAAGACAGCTTCTCCAGAAAGTAAATATGTGCATCACACTTTCCTGCAAGCACTGAAGGGCACTTGTGCCTGCAGCGAGTGTGACAAGCAGGGGTTTTGAGAAGGTAAATGGGGTAAATCTGAACAAAGACTTACAAAGAACAATGGATTAAATCTGAACAAATTGCAGATCTTCAACTACTAGGAAAAACTTGTTATCAGGAATTTTCTTGTATGGCTGAAAAATATTCCCAGTGAGAGCAGCAGAAGCCTCAGCACTCACTCCTTTTAAAGCACGACTGAGAGATGTATTCGAAAGATGACATGGTAGAATCCTGGGTGAGCTCGATGTCACATCCCAGTCTGAAGACTTGACTTCTTGTCTGACACTTGAACACAATCTCCGTTATGGACTTCTGTCCTTTTCCAAGGACACTACAGGCAGTAGGTTTGTACTTTACTCGATCACAATCATAAAATCACAGAATGGTATCCGTCGGAAAGAACCTTTAAAAATCATCCGGTCCATCATCTGTTGTGATGAGCAGAAACATTTTCACTGCCTCATGATAACAAATTCGTTCCTCATATCTAATCTTAAGTGGCCTTGTGTTTGTTTGAAACCAATCCTGTCTCTACAGATCTTGGTGGAGTCTCTGTCTCTCTCATCATCTCCCTTGTATATTGAAAGGCTACAAGAAAGCATGCCGGGGGGCTACTCATCTTCAGGCTGAACAACCCAAACTCTCTCGGCTTCTTCACAGTAGAGGTGTTCCAGCCCTCTGATCATTTTTTGTGTCAGTCCCCTGGGCTCACTCAAGAAAATATATCCATTATTTTCTTACGCCGGGGGCATCCAGAGCAGAACATACTGATCCCTGTGGGGTCACAGGAAAGCAGAGTAAAAGGCAAGACTCACCTCCCTTGATCTGCTGGCCGCACTTCTCTTGATGCAGCCTAGGATACGGTTGGCTCTCTGGGCTGCAGTAACACGTGGTTGGCTGATAGTTTTCATCAGCTTGCACCCTCATGCGACTGCTCTCAAGCCATTCATTCCCCAGTCTATACCGATGCTGGTGATTGCCCCAGTTCAGGTGCAGACCTTTGCACTTGGCCTTGCTGCACTTCATGAAGTTCACATGGGCTCAAGCCTATCTTGCCCTCTTTGCATGACAGCCCTTCCCTCAAGCATATCAACTGCACCACTCAGCTTGGTGCAATCTGCAGACTTCACGAGAGTACATTCAGTGATGGAGGCATTAAACAGTCCCAGTGCAGAGCCTTCAGGTCACCACTTGTTAGCCGTCTGGTCATCGGGCCATTGATGGTAACCTGTTGGGCACGGTCACCCAACGGATTCCTCACCCATGTAACAGCCCATCAATTAAGCACAGATGTTTCAAATGTAGCAGCAAGAATGTTGTTGGGCTTCATCTCAAAGGCCGTGCAGAAGCCCAGGTAGATGGCGGCTGTAGTTTCCCCCTTGATTACTGATACAATAACTTCACTCTAGAAGGCCACCGAATTAGTCATCAAACAAACACGAGTGTCTTAACAAACATTTGCTTGGCACAAAGACTGGAGAAAGCGTGGAGATACTTCTGTTAATGCTTTCAGGAGCCATGGCAGTAGGAACACTGGTAAATACAGAGCATTGTGTCCCAGTTTTTCTTATTTGTTCCTTTTGCTTGGGTTTTTTTTTTTTAATTTGTCTTTTTCTGCTTTGTTTTCAACTAGGCTGGAGACAAGCTGTACAGAGAATGAGTGAAGAGTCCTCTTTGTCACATCTGCAGGACCACAGCAAACTATATGTTCTACCTTGCCATATGGAAGGATCTAAGCTTCTAAGAACTTCTGAATGTTACTTTCTAGTGATTCTCTGTCCCCCTCCTGTTCTTTCCCCTTTGGCTTAATCACGGCTGGGTTTTCCCTGTACTTCAATCTCATATTGTGTCACATCATACTGTATTGTGTAGCAGAGTATCTTTAAAGTACCACCTTCTCCATGCTCAGAGGCTGGGAACCCAGCTCCTTGAATTATAAATAAAGTTTTAGCTTCTTTTCTAGTCAAGAAGCCTGAGCTGTTTTTTAATTTGGTCTTTCCCAGCAACAGCATCCTACCCCGCAACTTCCAGCACAGGAACTGGTGTTCAAGCACAGATGCTTGCATTTTCAAAAATATTCACAGCCACTGCTGATGCAGCTGAAGAAAGCACCAGTTTAGTAGGAAATTCCATTGTGGGAACTCTGGTGAGACAGTGATTTATTCTTTCGAGAGTCCTTTACAAAAAACCTCCAGTGAAGGGATAAACTCTGAAGTTTCCTCTGGTGTCTTACACCTGAACAAGTACACCTGGCAAGAACTGGTGGGCAAAGCATAAAGAATCCTCTCCCCTTGCACCCAAAAGACACCCACATCTTTTTGTGCTGTGATTAAATCCTGGAGGCATTCCTGGTTTACTTCACATGGGAGAATTCCTAGCCCAGACTTGACTGCAGATTGTGTGTGCAGAAGTATGTCTTGCTCAGTACATGACCACACTACGTGTATTTCCACCATCACAGGACAGTCTCAAGCATGTTATTCTCTGAACAGAAACCAGCAAGTCTGAGGTCATTAATGAGCAGACATGTCAACAATACTGTTTCATGCAAGGTCTTTCTTCTCCCAATGTGCAGCCTTGAAAGACTCTGGCTGATTAAGGGATGAGCAGAAATTAATACAATATCATCCCAAGAAAAGTTGGCTACTTCAATATGTTTTCAAACACTGTTATTGCTTAGGGAAAGCACCATGCCAGGTAAGTGACTTCTATGAAGGAGCCTATGAGAATGTCCAGAGTATCTACCCTCTTCCTTCCATATTGTCCTTTTGACTACATACCCAACACAGTACCCCTCAGGATGTTGTCCAGCCTAGATTATAGTTTTTCTGCAAAACAGCACTTATGCTGCTTCCTTGTGGGAAGTGGGTGCTGTGACCTACTTGTTAGCACTCTCACCCTTCCTACACCTCCTACGAGCATCAATTCCTTGAGTGGTGTCGCAGGATGACTCGTCTCCTTCCTGCATGTCTCATGTGGGATGTTCAAATAGCTCCCTCTTTTTTTTATGAGAAGGGGTATATTTTGAGGTAGTCTCTGCAGTACTGTGGTAGGTCTTCAACAGTTTGGTCCTGGCACCCAGGTAACAACACTTAGTTAAGTACAGAAGCCTCGACTACTAACAAATACGTGACGGTGGGGTTTGGGTGTTTTTAGGACAAAAAGAAGGAAGTGCGTGGAAACTGGTGCAAGGAACTATGAGTCCCAGAAACTCAGCTCTTATTTAGAATCACTATGGGTTGATGGGACCTCGACAGATCATCTAGTCCAATCCCCCTGCAACAGCAGGGTCACCTAAACCAAGTCACACAGGAACACATCCAGGCGGGTCTTGAACATCTCCAGTGAAGGAGCTCCACAACCCCCCTGGGCAGCCTGTTCCACTGGTCTGTCACCCTCACTGTGAAGAACTCTGAAACTCACAGTATCACAGTATCACAGTATTATCAAGGTTGGAAGAGACCTCATAGATCATCAAGTCCAACCTGTCACCACAGAGCTCAAGGCTAGACCATGGCACCAAGTGCCACGTCCAATCGTGCCTTGAAGAACTCAGAACAGGACACAGCGATGGAAAGAGCCACTTCTTCGATAGTCTGGATTCACTACGTACAGTACCTCTTGGAACAATATTCCACCTGTTTTAGCATGTTCTTTGTTAGTGAGTGTGACTCATTAAAATGGAGCAAGGNTTCTTCTGCAAAAGCACAGTGTTTTCCAGTACAGATGAGAGCATAAAGGTCCCTTCTGTTTTCAGCCTCATGAAAGGCAGGATACAGTGTGATAACTTTATGTGCAGTTGAGAGCTTCCAGCAGCAAACAATTCTGCTACTTCTTTAAAATATTTGTGCAAATTCACCGATGTTCTTGGACAGTCCAACTGGTCAGTTTCCATAGGTATTTTTGTTTCTCATTCAAGACAGAATAAAATGCTGACACAGCCAATAAAATGTGCTAAAAGTTTATTTACAAAACAGATGTAAAATATTCATTATCTCGACAAAAGGCAGATTAGAGTAATTCTTAAATCCCTGTCTGTGAATGTGAAGGATGAAAAGAAGTCAATGTTAGAATCACAAAATCATTAGGGATTGGAAGGGACCTCAAAAGATCATTCAGTCCAATCCCCCTGACACAGCAGGATCACCTAGAAAAAGTATCACAGTATCACAGTATCACAGTATCACCAAGGTTGGAAGAGACCTCATAGATCATTAAGTCCAACCTGTTACCACAGAGCTCAAGGTTGGACCATGGCACCAAATGCCACGTCCAATCCTGCCTTGAACAGCTCCAGAGTTGGCGACTCCACCACCTCCCTGGGCAGGCCATTCCAGTGGCCAATGACTCTCTCGGTGAAGAACTTTCTCCTCACCTCAAGCCTAAATTTCCCCTGGCGCAGCTTGAGGCTGTGTCCTCTTGTTCTGGTGCTGGCTGCCTGAGAGAAGAGAGCAACCTCCTCCTGGCCACAACCACCCCTCAGGTAGTTGTAGACAGCAATAAGGTCTCCCCTGAGCCTCCTCTTCTCAAGGCTAAACAATCCCAGCTCCCTCAGCCTCTCCTCATAGGGCTTGTGCTCAAGGCCTCTCACCAGCCTCGTTGCCCTTCTCTGGACACGCTCAAGCCCCTCAATGTCCTTCCTAAATGGAGGGGCCCAGAACTGGACACAGTACTCAAGGTGTGGCCTAACCAGTGCAGAGTACAGGGGCAGAATGACCTCCCTGCTCCTGCTGGCCACACCATTCCTGATGCAGGCCAGGATGCCATTGGCCCTCTTGGCCACCTGGGCACACTGCTGGCTCATGTTCAGGCGGGTATCAATCAGCACCCCCAGGTCCCTTTCTGTTTGGCTGCTCATACAGTCAGTCAGGGTTAGAAGGGTCAGGTTTAGAAGGGACCACAGGATCATCCAGTTCCAACTCCCCTGTCATGGGCAGGAACACCCCACCCTAGATCAGGCTGGCCAGAGCCTCATCCAACCTGTCCTTAAACACCTCCAAGGATGGGACCTCCACTACCTTCCTGGGCAATCCATTCCAGGCTCTCACCACTCTTACGGTCAAGACCTTCCTCTTCACATTCACTCTAGACCTACCCATCTCCATCTTTGCTCCACTCCCCCTAGTCCTGTCGCTACCTGTTTCTAAACACACTTATAAATTGTTCATCTGGATTCGGTGTGAGATCAGAAAACTAGAACAAAACTATAATGGATCCTACTGTGATGCCCGACCTTAAAAGTATTGGCGATAAAGCAGTATTTAAGGAAGGTAACCACTACAAGTCTTCATCAGTCTTACAGTCTTCCCTTGGCAGTCACTCTTCATACTCTGTTAGTCTGGCAGAACCTTTCAGTACAACCAACACAGCTGTTGCAGTGAACGCATTTGGTCGTTTTTGGAAAGGATCTAATGATGCACTTGAGAGGACCTTCTTATCTTTTTAACGTTATCATCAGAAAAAGAGTCTATTCTAATGCTAGAGCACAGGTGGTGGTAAAGCCATAAAATGGAGTGATTGTTCCTACTCTGTGCTTTTCACGTCTCTAATCTCCGCAAAGGAACTCCGACTGGGGGAAGAACATCACACTGAACAAGGAGAATTACTTGTTGTTCTTTTTACAACTATTACGTATGGAGCCTCGTGGCTGTTTCAAACAAATGGGAGAAGTGTTTCCTTAGAGACTGGTTTTTCCAAAAATGCCTTTGTGTGTTTTTATGTCCTTAACTAAACAATTTAATGTCCTTCAATAATTCACAGAAAATCTCAGAATTTTCTCCTTCACTAAGAGATTTGAGCTGATTTCACCTTCACACAAACTCAGACAACACAGAGTAACAGTCTTAGCTATGGAGACAGGATCTTCTCAATGATAGGACGAGGGGCAGTGGGTGTGAGCTGGAACATGGGAGGTTCCACATAAATATCAGAAGGAACTTCTTCCCAGTGAGGGTGACGGAGCACTGGAACAGGCTGCCCGGGGGGTTGTGGAGTCTCCTTCACTGGAGACATTTAAGACCCACCTGGATGTGTTCCTGTGTGACTTGGTCTAGGTGATCCTACTGTTGCAGGGAGTTGGCCTAGATGATCTTTCGAGGTCCCTTCCAATCCATAGTGATTCTATGATTCTATTATTTGCACTTCCATCTGCAAGATTTTATCAAACATTTTTAGCTGTGCATACACAGAGCCACTGTGTTTTGGATGAGGGGCTAAGCCGACTGTTACAATTAAGAAAATACTGTTTGCAGAGTATGTTTGAAATACAGCAAAGGAAAACCAGAAAGCTTTTCTTTTCATACCTGTGTTTTCTGGTTTTAGTGAAGTCATGCTTGAGTTACACCACGTACCAGCAAGAGAGCTCATCAGCCTTACACATTGATTGTAATTTTCATGAGTTTTTGCCACATTTGCCCTCATCATTGTAAAATACCATCTAGGCAGGTTTTGGGTTTCAAGAATTCAAGGAAATAGACAAAGATCATAGGATCATAGGATGTTAGGGGTT
>VXBP01002630.1:0-10671 GCA_013400115.1 Rhinopomastus cyanomelas
GACTAGATGATCTTTCGAGGTGCCTTCCAATCTCTTACGATTCTATGAATCCTCTAGCAGCAGTTAGATACTATATCACATAAAATGTACAAGCATGAGTTGTTGTTGTGAACATAGTAATATATAATTATGCTGTTCTTTTCATACATTGAGTTCTCAAAAAAAAAGTGAAGGTGAAGTATTAAAAGCAAAGATCGTAAGAATTTTGATCTTATAAAGGCTGCAATCAATCAATCAGTAAATGAGTAAATTAATAAATGGATAAATAAATGTGTATGTAGTTTGTTCTTGGGTACGGATTGATTTTAAGAGTGAGGACAGAACTCCATGGGGTTTGGCCCTGACTACTCTTGATATGCCCAAAATCACTCTCCATGAAAGTATTAAATTTTTACCATCCTGTGCTGCAGTATATGCAATCTCAATTGCCTGTTGCAAAAATTCTGTTTAAGTGGCTATTCTGTAAAGAAGACTGTGCAGATAGGGCGTTATCTGCATTTACAAGCATTTAGTTTTAAGGTATTCTTATCTTACAGGAATGGACTAGTTTTTACCACAATGATATTTAGTGGAACTCATTTGAAGGCCAGTACTGTTTATTCATTTAATTAAAAGGTATTGTTCTAATTCTAACGTCATTTCAGTAAAACTGTTATTGTATCTCAATGAGTTAGTAAGGCTGCATTTGACTCTCTAGCTCTCATCCACATGCATCTTTCAGCAAAACCATGAAATTAAAATGACTATATTCCTTTTACAAATTTTAAGGCAAACGGTAATTACAAATCAGTGCATGCTTTTCAGTGAAAGGCCCAGTATTCAAATAAATGATCAGTGTCTCTTCAACAGCAGAACTGTAAATTGAGTTTTGGCTTTTTACTTTGGACAGGCTGGAGAGCTGGGCAGAGAAAAATCTAAAGAGCTATAACAAGAGTAAGTGCAGAGTCTTACATCTGGGCAGGAACAACCCTAGGTACCAGTATAGGCTGGGGACTGACCTGTTGGAGTGTAGTGTAGGGGAAAGGGACTTGGGGGTCTTGGTGGACAACAAGATGACTATGAGCCAGCAATGTGCTCTTGTGGCCAAGAGGGCCAACAGCATCCTGGGGTGGATTAGAAGAGGGGTGGTTAGCAGANAAAAAATATTGTTAAGGCTGGAGCAATGGGAATGAAAGCTAATGCTTCTATCTGCTGCAAGCATGCTAGTTACCCTTGTGCAAGTTGTTAATTTTTTCTGCACCTTTGTCTATGTTGTAAGATATTGTCTGGTGTATTCTAAACACCGAACTCTTCATTTAGATACCCTACCTGTTTTTATTCCTTTTTACCATCAAGATGTTAATAGTGCCAAGATAATTTGTTTTGCAAAGGGAACACTATAACTGATATATTATAAAGAATTATTATTTTTGTTAATACAATTGAAACAATGAACATGAAATAATAATACTTCATTATAGAATCATTTGCAGTTACTTACTGAATGCTGAATTTCAATGCCATTTTTCGTACAGGTTTAAACTTCAAACAACACTTATTTTACAACAGAGCCAGTCAGTAAGTAAGCCTTTATAATATTTTTCCTCAGAAATTAAGAGCAAACTGGAAAAAAACAGTCAATATTTTGTCAGTTTAGAATTACATTTGCCCACCAAGTTCTACACAGATGGAGATAAAAGCTCCTCCAGAAGCAAAAAGCACAGCTTTTTTTTTTTTTTCTATTGCTACAAAATATTGATGAAGTGCTCTATTGAGGTAGAGATCTCATTAATTATTTGATTTACAGAAAAAGAAGACAGAGGGAAATGAGTGCCCTGGCTAATGCCATGATGTACCATCTTGAGACTTAAGATCTTTTTAATGTATTCGGCAGTGATGCAGCTGAAAGAGGGAAGAGGGACTTGAATGGATCCATTAATTTAATTGAAGTGAGCTCCTACAAGAGATAAAACATTCCAGGCCCTGCATCTCTTCATGATGCATCAGCTTATAGTAAACAGTCAATGATCCACAGGCGCATACAGACACACACACAAAAAAAACCACACACAAAAAAAGAAGCTACAAGTATACACAGATTCTAGAGACCTCAGGCCCAGAGAATACAGAGGCAGATGTGAATAGACTGAAGAACCCCTCTTTTCATGCAGCATCTCCTTCATTTGTTCAGTTGTACTCCTTTGAACAACTCCCAGGTTAGCTATAAGTGATTCAGATGTTTCATGGAAAAGTTGCATTTGTTCATTCTTTTCAGCCTTCAGGGCAACATAATCTGCCCCACAGTCTTTTGAAAGGCAGGTGGAAGAAATAGATTACTGCTTGCTCTTTGATGCTGCTTTCTTTCAGGTGTCTTACTGCTGCCTCCTCTGCCAGTATGGCTGCCAGAAACTTGTTTTGAAAGAATGATACAGCTTCTAAATATGTATGTTTTTCTTAGCAGTTATCATGAGCACACTCGGATGATTCCATTTTTCAAAAAGAAGAAATAGTAAAGGGAAAGATTTCAACAACTGAAAGAAAAATCAGTGTAATTCCTTAAAACAGAATGAGCAAATGCAGAAACACTCAGGGAACTTGGGACACTCTGGAATGAAAGATTTCTAAAAGGAGTTTAAAAACTCAGGTACTTCTTTGGAAGCTATAAGAAGACTGATCTATATACCTGGACATAAACTGTTAATATCCCAGGGGAGACTGCCAGAGCAGCCATTTTAATATCTTCACATCTCTTTTCACAGTAGCTGAAATTCTAATAATATTAAGCAAACTTTACACTGAAGAAAGTAGTATCTAACCCTATATTCTTGTCTGAATTTAGCCATGCAAATCAGAGGCCTATTTCCCTGTTCAGTTTCAAACATTCTGCTTTATTCAGGTGCTTTCACATATTTATTCGTGTTGACACATTCACATGTTTTGCACTCTGCAACTACACATTCTACATTCAATGTTACTTGGCTTAACAAGTAAATAATCAAAAAGGTCAACAGAGCAGTCTTAGTGAAAAACACTGAAGCTGTGTCAGCAAAGTATGAGACTTTGACAATTCTGGCACTGGATTTGACTGTAGTATCAACAAGTAATTATTTAAGAACAATGTCACAATATAAACTGTACTGGTTTATCTTTCATTTATCCTTAAGATATTGATAATTACAAAATTTAATAGATCTAGAATAATATTCACTTTCAATGTTAGCTGGATTGCTGGCATGTAATGACTGGTGCATTTAAATCATTAATAAATTAAAAAAGATGCAAGCAAAACAATCTCTGTCTCTTTAAAGGAAGTCATTTAAGCTGATTATACAAAGTGCAATGACACATTAATACCTCACTGGATGTGAAATGTGTACAATGTACCACATAATTCTTTATTTAGAGCTTATTAAACAAGCATTGACCTTCAGTCTTATCATACACAAAACTCTATCCTTATAGCTCAATAAAGTGGGTTGTCAAAGTAAATATTTATAGTAGCTGGTAAAATAAAATCAGGTTATATTCACTAATGGTCTACAGTTATCATTTATTTTTGAGCAGCTATGCTTTTGCTGTCAGACTGAAGTCCACTTTGGCTTTAAACTTGCCATCCAATGTGAGTCCCTGAAGGCAGGCTGCTTATACAGGGAGGTATTCTGTAGCTATTAAAATTCAGTTTTCCAGTACAAGACTACCAGAAGCTTTAATAATTTCACTTATGGCATCTCAGCTTTTCTGACTGGCTGACAGAGATACATCCCAAAATAGCTCAGATTTGTTGCAGTATATTGATCACACCAGATAACTTTTTCAGTGATCGTAACTGCAGATTACCGAAGTACAGTGGCATTTCAAAGAACTTTGCAACACAATTAAAATGTTACAGTATTCATACTTTGAAGTACTGTGAAAAGTCTTGGAATTTTTCTTGTACTAAAGTAGCATTTTTTCATGGCCCAGAAAATAGTTTGTAACTACAATAATGACTTCAATGAGAAGTTACACTTTACTTTTAACAAGTGACAGCAGTACATTGCAGCATCTTCTTAACATCTGGTCTTAAAGTTTTAAGCTTGTTTCATTCCCAAGGTCTGATCCCAGCCATTTAGTTCTTTTTAAAAAAAGATTATTACTCAACACATGTATATTTTCTAAGTAAAGCAGCTGAGAAAAAACAACTAAAATAAATAAATAGACCACAACTCCTTGTAATTTAGTAGTATTCTGGAATGGTAATCTGACATTTTCAATTCTGTTTACTCTATTTGGTTGTTTAATAAAGAACCTTTTAGATAGCACCAGCTACTCAGTAATGGAACAAAATATATAGCAACATGACAAAACCATCTGATTTATAGTAAAAACATTCTCTTTCCCGTAATATCATGAAGATCTGGAAGAAGAAAAAATCTAGTTATTTTTCTCGCCACTAGATTTCTACATTATCTTCAGTTCAGTTTAACTTACATTGCAACAAGTGTTTTCAATTCTCCTCCCCCTCACACTCACTTTAAAAATCTAAAAGTTAGAATGGGTTTTGCATAGGACACATATCCAGAAAACATTTCTTTTTCTTCTCTAGCCTCTGTGTATAATAAGAGAAGGAATTAAGAACAAACTGTGACTATTCTTCCATGTCAAATAGCTAAAATCCTCCAGAGGAAAAGGTGAAGTGTTCACCAGAATACTTCTGTTGTCAGTTTGTTACATAAGGAATCAAAGGTCAGACTCTCATGATTTCAAACTGGAAAAGGGTAAATTTAGATTAGAAATTAGGAAACGGCTCCTCACTGTGAGGGTAGTGAGACACTGGAGTGTATCACTCAAGGAAGCTGCGGTTACTCTCTCATTGGATGTGTTCAAGGCCAGTCTGGATGGGGCTTTGATCAACCTATTCTGGTGGGAATTGTGTCTGCCCAAGGCAGAGGGGTTGGCACTAGATTGCTTTTATGTTCCTTTCCAATCCAAATCATTCTATGATCCTATGATTCCTTCTTGACACAGAATCATTACTGTAAAATTCTTGCTTTTAGTCTCTGCTTATTTTTTTGAATTGTAACAATTCTACAATAAACATGTTTAGTAAAAGTCTGTTTACATATCATACAAAAGATAAAATTTATTTTGTAACAAAAGTCTAACACTCAGATTTTTTTCTTAATCTGCAAAGCTTCAGAATTCTCTGAAATATTATAGGTGGTAAAATATCTCCTACAGCAGTGGTAGGACTAAGGGGAATGGAAGCTAAGAGGAGGTGTGGGGCAACAGCAGGCTTCTGGGCAAATTAGAGGACATAGGATTTTGGAGAGTGATAATACTCTTTCAGTAGCAACAGCAGGTGCTACAAGCTTTGCAACAGTAGGTTATTTAACCTATAAACTCTGGAACTAGTTTTCCCATGCATAAACTACTTCCTACTTTCCTGTGCTTTAAGCTTTGTTGAAAGAATCAATCCAATGTTAGACAATGTTATAAGTTTTATAAACTCACGTATGAAAGGTGATCTATCAGCTGCAGCTTCAAGCCCACAGAATCACAGAATCACAAACATTAGAGATTGGAAGGGACCTTGTAAGATCATCTAGTCCACTCCCCCTGCCACTGCAGGATGATCTAGACCAAGTCACACAGGAGGGTTTTCAAGGTCTCCAGATAAGAACAACCACCCTGGGCAATCAGACCACTACTCTCTGGCTTCTATCCTGCAGCCAATTCATGATCCACCTCACTACCCCATAATTCAGACCACACTGCCTCATTTTGGCTGCAAGGATGCTGTGGGAGACTGTCAAATGCTTCACTGAAGTCAAGATAGACCACATCCACTGCTTTGCAATCATCTATTCCCCTAGTTTTGCCTTCACAAAAAGCTGTCAAGTTGGTCAAGCATGACTTCCCTTTGGAGAAGCCAGGTTGACTGACCCTAATGACCCTCTTGTCCTTGATGTGCCTGGAGACAGCATCAAGGATAAATTGTTCCATTACCTTTCCTGGGATGGAGGTGAGGCTGACCGGTCTATAGTTACTAGAGTCCCCCTTCTTACTCTTTTTGAAGATTGGAGTGATATTTGCTCTCATCCAGTCCCCAGGCACCTCTCCTGCAATAAAATGCAACAAATGCAGCAAAACAAAGATGCTGCTGTGAACTCAAAACTGAACTGCTACCTGTCCATTTCTTTATCACTCTAGGCATTACTGTAGCTGTGAAGGTCTTCCCTTTTACCCATCATACTCTCCCTACACTGACTCTAGAATCTCAGAACCACATGAAAATTTTAAAGCATGAAAAAGTTATTCATAATTATGGAGCTGCTTTATAGTGAAACATTATTAGAAGGGTTTCCAAATACTATATACTAAATACTAAAAATGCCAAGTTAAAACTACTCTAGAAGAATCATAGAATCATAAAATCATTAGGGATTGGAAGGGACTCTGAAAGATCATCTAGTCCAATCTCCCTGCCACAGCAGGATCCCTCCACTGGAGAAGTTATAGAATCAGAATCACTCAGGGTTGGAAGGGACCACCTGACCATAAGACTCTGATTCCAGATCCACAAGCAATTCTTAAAAATGAACTAATTTTTCATTACATCTGTTCTAAATTGTCTTCCTTTACAGGAGCTTACGTAGGTATAGATGTCTCTGTGTTAGGAGATTCTTTATGAGTAAATAAGTTTGCATTGAGTGAGCTTGAAACACAGCCCTGCTCTTTTTATTTAATTCATCTGGCCTGTTTCCAAAAAGGGAATGTTATTTGGCTGTCTTATGAAAGACTTTATCACATAACTGGACCTGCTTTTGCACTGTTCTCTGACATTATGCAAAGCTCAGCTGTATGATCATATACTTGGGTCTCTTTTACTTAAGCTTGCTGTCAACCACTCTTTCTTGCTAAATATGGAGCCTAGCCCAAAACAAATCACTGCTCATTTTTTGGATTCAGTGACCTGACCAGTGTGATTTCTAGTTCTCTTCAATTACGGCCAAATGCCAAGTGCACCAGCCTTATTACAAACTACTGAAAATTGAGGTTTGTAATGGAAGTGCTGACACAGCCCTAAATATTGGCATGAACAGCACAACTATAATTACACAACACAGGTGGGCAAGAAGAACACTTGATTGTTGAATGCAGGAAAAAACTGCTCTCATTAATCATCTCGTATATTTGAGAAAATTACTTTGGAAAAGGAAAGGTTAAAATGCTGAAGTAGTGAAAGAAGGTGAACGGAAGACATCAGTTCATCTCAGTGTTCGTATTATAGCATCCTCAGCTAATGTAGAGATTAAATTTCTCTGAATAAGGACAGCTAAGTAAAATTATTTCCTGAGGGTTTAATATTAAGTATGGTAGTGAAACAAAACAGAAGACAGTTCAGACAAAATCTGAGAGAAACAGATACGGATAATCTGCTTCAGATATTTTTTCATAGACTGTAGCATGGTTTCTAACTTTGCCATGGCTTTCAGCAAACTGTTATTTCATCAGTCACACCCTGTGACTACTCCTTTCAACCTGTTAGAACAAATTGGAAATACATAGACAAACAGAGAGATGTGTTTGTACGCACATATAAAACAAGATTGTTTTGGTATTTATGTATAAACATTCAGTCAGATATGTAAAAGTTCCAAAAAAATAGTACTTCCCAAAATCTAAGGTTTGTTAGATAATGTGCTTCTATACTATGGGTTTTCTGCATGAAGCTGGCATGAGTCCCCTCTCCTTCGTAAACAAAAGTCTTGAAAAACAGAAGAAATAAATGGAACATCTGACAAAGAAATTGAGCTATTTTTTAAACAATGGTAATTGAAATCCTGATTAAATTCAGTCCTGATTCCCTTCTTTCTTAAAACTTTGCACTTTAAATAGCTACAATTTCTCAAAAATATAAATGCATTTTACACTATATAAATACATAAAATCACTTGATCAGATGCTGCAACCAGCTCTCGGAACTGGACTACCCATGCAAACGTTCGGCTGATCAAGGCTTAAAAATTGGCAAGAGGGGCTCCGTGTGGCCAGCAGGGCCATCCCACCTCACTGAGACAATTGATCTCATGTGAAAGGCAGGCCAGACATGGGAGGCGCTGCAGCCACTGCGGGGCATTTAAACACCATGCCACTTTTGTGAGTGTAGTTTATAAGGGTTTATTTGTTTGGTTTTTTTGTTTTCTTCTCTTCTTCTTCTCTCTTTTTTCTTCTAACAGTGATTGTGACCTGGACAAAAGCTCCTGTGAGAAAGAATCATAGAATCACAGGACATCAGAGATTGGAAGGGACTTTGAAAGATCATTGAGTCCAATCCCTCTGCCACAGCAGGATCACTTAGACCAAGTCACACAGGAACATATCCAGGCGGGTTTTAAACAACCTCAGAGAAGGAGACTCCACTACCTTCCTGGGAAGCCTCTTTCAATGCTGTGTCACCCTCATTGTGAAGAGATCATAGGATCATAGGATGTTAGGGGTTGGAAGGGACCCAAGAGATCATCGAGTCCAACCCCCCCGCCGGAGCAGGACAAAACTATCTAACACAGATCACAGAGGAACACATCCAGGCAGGCCTTGAAAGTCCCCAGAGAAGGAGACTCCACAACCTCCCTGGGGAGTCTGTTCCAGTGCTCTGTGACCCTCACAGTAAAGAAGTTCCCCCTTGTGTTGAGGCGGAACCTTCTCTGCTGCAACTTACACCCATTGCTCCTTGTCCTATCACAGGGAGCAAGTGAAAAGAGCCTGTCCCACCCCCCCTCCTGGCCAGCCTTCAAATCCTTCTCATATTTATGTGGAACCTCCTATGTTCCACCTTACACCCATTGCCTCTTGTCCCATAATTAGATGATACTGAGAAGAGCCTGGCTCCATCGTCCTGACAACCACCCTTCACATATTTGTAAACATTAGCGACATCACCCCTCAGTCTCCTCTTCTCCAAGCCAAAGAGACCCAGCTCCCTCAGCCTTTCCTCATAAGGGAGGTGTTCTACTCCCTTCAACATCTTGTTGCTCTGCGCTGGACTCTCCAGCAGTTCTGTGTCCCTCTTGAAGTGAGGGGCCCAGAACTGGACACAATACTCCAAATATGGTCTCACCAGAGCAGAGCAGAAGGGAAGGAGAAGAACTTCTTTTGATGTGCTAACTTCTCAGATTCTGATCCACCTCAGGATGCTGTTGGCCTTCTTGACTGGCTCATCCTGCTGTCCACCAGGACTCCCAGGTCCCTTTCTCCAACAGGTCACTCAGCAACCTATACTGGTACCTGGGATTGTTCTTGCCCAGATGCAAGACTCTACAATTGCCCTTGTTATATCTCATTAAATTTCTCCATTCTCATCATAGGGAAGTCTGCAGTCTATCTGGAGCCTGAATCAGGGGTATTACTAGGATGTTACCTAATGTGGTGAAATCAGCTGACTGTTATCCACTGCCTCAGCAGTCTGGGGCTTGGTATCAGGACAGCTCCCAGTAGTAGAGATAGAGGCAAAGAAGGTCTTCTGTCTTCAGGGCACCCACCTCATTCAGCAGGGGGCCTATATTGCCTCTAGTTTAGTTTTACCTGCAGTGTATTTGAAGAAGCCTTTTCTGTTGCCCTTGACCTCTCTTGCAAGGTTTAATTCCAAGGAGGCTTGGCTTTCATAGCTGTGTGCTACATCCTCTCGCTAGAGCCTTATAACCATCCCAAGTGGTCATCCCCTCCTTCCATGACCTATAAACTTTCTTCTTTCTCTTGAGTTTGCCCAGTAGCTCCTTGTTTAACTACACAGGTCTTCTGGCTCCCTTTCGTGACTTCCTACCTGTTGGAATGTTCTGATCTTCATCTTCAAAGTGATCTTTGAATGTTAATGAACTATCTTGGACCCCTTTACATGCCAGTACCCTGTCCGATGGGATTTCCCCTAGCAATTCCTTGCAAAGGCCAAAGTTGGCCCTCCTGAAGTCCAGAGCTGTGATTCTGCTAGGTATTCTGTTTCTGACACATGAAATCCTGAACTCCACCATCTCATGATCACTGCAGCCAAGGCTGCTCTTGAACCAGACCCTCCTTGTTGGAAAGTACAAGATCCAGCTGCGCTCTTCTGCTAGCGGGCTACTCCACCATTTGCATTGGGAGGTTGTCATCAATACACTGGAGGAACCTCTTGGACTGTGGATGGCTGGTTGAGTAAGTCCTCCAGCAAATATCTGGTGCAAATAACTAGGGCCTGTAGCTGTGAGGATGCTGCCAGCTGCCTTTGGAAGACCCCATCAACTTCCTCATCCTGACCTGGTGGCCTGTAATAGACTCCCACTACACTGTCACCCATGCCAGCCTGCCCCTTAATCTGCACCCACAAACTCTCAGCTCTCTCTTCATCCGCCCCTGGACAGAACTCAATACATTCCAGTTGCTCTCTCATACAAAGAGCAACTCCTCCACCTTGCCTTGCTGGCCTGTTACTCCTGAAAAGGACATAACCGTCCATGACCACATTCCAGTCATGCAAACTGTCCCATCACGTCTCTGTGACTGCCACCAGATCATAATCATCTGACTGGACATAGACTTGTAACTTCTCTTGCTTGTTCCCCATGCTGTGTGCACTGAGGTACAGGCATTTCAGAGAGTGAGCTGCGTGCTCTGATATCACTCTAGGACAGTGGGAGGCTGCCCCCCTTTTTCTTTTTGGACAACCCAGAGGCT
>VXBP01002631.1:0-16380 GCA_013400115.1 Rhinopomastus cyanomelas
GTAAAGAAGTCATTGAGAACCTCAGACTTTTCCATATCACTTGTGACCACCTCAACTGTTTCCCTTCTGAGGGGGCCCACATTGAGAAGAGCCTGGCTCCATCCTCCTGACACCCACCTCTCAAATATTTGTAGACATTCATGAGGTCACCCCTCAGTCTTCTTCAAGCTAAAGAGACCCAGCTCTCTCAGCCTCTCCTCATCANCTCTCTCAGCCTCTCCTCATCAGGGAGGTGCTCCACCTCCTTCATCATCCTCATTGCCCTACGCTGGACTCCCTCCAGCAGCTCCACATCCCTCTTGAACTGAGGGGCTCACATCTGGACACAATATTCCAGATGTGGTCTCACCAGGGCAGAGTAGACAGGGAGAAGAACCTCTTTAGATCTACTAACCACCCCCATTCTGATCCACCCTAGGATGCTGTTGGCCCTCTTGGCCACAACAGCACACTGCTGGCTCATGGTTATCCTGCTGTCCACCAGGACCCCCAGGTCCCTTTCTGCTACACTGCTGTCCAACAGGTAAGTCTCCAGCCAATACGAGTACCTGGTGTTGTTCTTGCCCAGATGCAAGACTCTAGACTTACCCTTGTTATACTTCATTAAAGTTTTCTCTGCTCACCTCTCCAGCCTGTCCAAGTCTTGCTGAATGGCAGCACAGTCATCAGCAGCTTTGTGTCGTCAGCAAACTTGCTGACAGTGCCCCCTAATACCTCAACCAAGTTTAGCAAAATTTGCACTAATGTTCCATTTATGTTTCCAGTTATTTAGTAGTGAATTTAATAACATTTTCCTAAAAACAGAAATAACAACAACAAAGAGGGTTTCTTTGACACTCATATGCACTTCAGAGATGTTTCACCCCCGCCTAGGTGCATGCATAAGACCGCTCACATGAATCTTCTTTCTGATTTCTGTAGCTACAAAAACTTGGTTGACTATAATTGATCCTGTGGTAAAATGTGTGAAACTAATTTTTCATTTAAGTAATTACTTGCTTGCTAAATTTAAACTTCCAGTTTGTGCATTTTGTCTTTATTTCAATAGCTATTGTCTTGACTGAAGAGGAGAAAAAAGCTACTAGAGACTCTGCTTACATGATCCAAAGAAGGGGAAAAGTACTCTGTTGGGGTGCAATTTTAGGCAAAAAGTTCTTTTTTTGTTCAGAACATAAGGGTAAGATGTTTGTGCATGTAAGGGTAGTAATTTACGGCAGAAAGAAGTGGTGAAACTCCTTTACCTTCTGTAAAATGATACGTTTAGGTTTCTCTTGGGAACATTATCTCTGTTGTTGTGTATGAAATTCTCCACCTACAGAAAACTGCAAAAATTATTATTTTACTGTGTAGACAAAGTTCTCATGTTAAATTTGCACTTTTCTGAAAAAAACAAGGACTTGTTTCTGGTGGGAAGTGATATTTATTGAGGTTTCACTATAATCAAGCATGTATTCGATTTTAACAGGAAATTTTTGAATAAAATATAAATACAGTGTGTGGAATCTTTTAACATCTAATGTTTCAGTCAGAGCATTTTTTACTTCAGTCTTGTGTTTCATTGCAACTGCTTCGTGAAAACTTGTGTTCCCAAGTTCTGTTCTGCAGTTGCACTCACACGAAGAATGACCCACTAGTTCATACAGCACAAGTGATTGCAAATGTAAGTCTCAAGTGCAAATCGTGGCCACGGGTAATTTCATTGCCAGACATAGCACATTTTTGTCACTTAGAAAAAGCTTCTAACAGATTTTGCATCCTATTCACTCAATAACAATTGTATGCAGAATGCAGAAAACAAGTAGTAGTAGCTTTTCACAATTTGCCCATGCCAAGGTCATATCATTGTTTAATGTAAAGTATAAATTATTCACTTACTTCCTGCTCTTGACACTCGTTAATTCCTCATTTTCAGTAATTCACAGAGTATGATATATATTTCTTCCAAATTCTTGCTCTGTGATAGTTAAGAAACAGATAGACTAGCCTGAAGTATTGCTCTGAGGACATTGCTTGATTTTATTTTTATGTTACATGTACTCATTCAAGGGAAGATGAAAAGTAAATAGCAAAATTGAATCTCTGTAGAAAATACCAATGTCATAGTTAATTCTACTTTGTTGCTAATTGATAGATGAATTTATACTTCCAGCACAACACATCCTTACCCTGAAAACCACAAACATTCCATATTTAAGCTTGTGTGAGGATGTCTGTCTAGACTGCTAGTGCAAAAATAGATGAACACAATTTCAAAAACACTGCCAAGTTGGGGTGTTGTCTCGTGTGAAGAAGGACTGGTCTAAAGTAGATAAGGATTATATGAATACAGTCCCTGTATTACTGATATTGCAAGTTTAAAAAATACGTGAGTATATGTGAGTGTTAATGGCTTGCTGAATTGCAGCGTCACAGATCTACATAAAGTACCCTAGACTGATGGGGCATTTCAGGAAGATACACTTCTTCCAATTAGGAAAATGCAACTTTGCGCTTAGGCTGGCAGGGCTCATTTAGACAGCTTTACACCAGAATCAGTGGAAGAAGAGGATACCAACAGGATTGTGGTAAGTCAGCCAAAGAATAAGAATATTTAATTTATTTCTAAAAGTACATTTACATTAACAAACAGTGAAGTGAGAACAGGTATGCAGTGTGAAACAACCAGTGTTGAAGAACCTACCTCCACACTGAATGAGTTCTAGGAATAGGAACATCCTGGACTCATGTGGACTGAATGATTGTTAGAAACTTAAGCACATCTTCTGGTGTTGCTTAATCTTAAGGCAATCTAGGCCACACACTCCACCACCACCCAGCAATGTGAAGTAGAGCAAATGGTGATGGCTGGAAAATCCACTTTGGAGATTCACTACTGATGCAATTTAAAAAGCTGACTCAGGTACATCTGGGAATCCCAGGCATGAGACAAGACTATCAACTAATCAGTTATACAAAACACCTAATCTCTGTTTTTCTAGAGACCTGTGTTCACCAAGGGCCAGCCAAGGTAGATGAAGTGGGATGGGCTCCTCCCTTGTGAGTCCTGCTTTTGGAGGGCTGTGGAATCTATCACCTCTATCAACAGTTAGGGACTCAGAAGTCAAATCACAAGAAGTAATTTTACAAGATACAGATGGAAATGATGCATATCTTCTTTATTGCTGTAATGTGATATGTATATAGTGTATCACAAGAAAGGCAGGCAGAAAACAAGGAATTCTGGTTAGAACTATCGGTGCACCTCTAAAGAATCAGCTCTGTCTAGGATCTGTCCTTCAAACCCTTTTCCCTAATGGGGATTTAAGTAGATTGCTAAGTATTCGACAGACTTCAGGATCAAGATCAATACTGAATTAGAAGACATAGCTAAGCATAACCCAGGGAAAATAATTAACAAAATTAAGGAGGGTTTTGCTCTATGGGGAACTATTAAAGTTATCTTTATGGGGTCATGTAAATGTAATAAAGATTCTGCCTGCACCACAATTTAATTCTATATCAGAAATGGTCCCTGTAGACGTACCAAAAGATTATTTTACTAAAATTGAATGTGTATCCTCTTCTGAACCAAGGGGAAGACAATCTTAAAAAATAGGATGTTGTGATTTTAAACTCCCCAAACTCCTTCTGTATCAATGGTATTTAGCTGGTTCAGGTGTGAAAGTTCACACAAATGACTATCCTATGATGTAACAAAAGGAGAACATGGTGATAGAGATGTGCTGTAGGACGGCACGCCTCTGTCTAAACCAGAATTTGGCCAAGTAATTTTTGTATTTTAAGAATACAGAAAATGTTTGAAAATGATCACTTGGAAAAATCCCAAATAACATATATATGTCTCCGTAAGTTTTTGGGTTAATTCTACTTTTAAAAAACATAGTACAGACATGATTTTATTTGTAACAGAAAATAATTCAGACTGTAGAAAATAATGTTTTAATGTATCTTTTAAAGATGTGTACAGCAAATCTGAGTTGTTCATTACTGATTTAACTTTTTCTACCTATATGGTAGCATGTGTCTCTCTAAGGATCTGTTGTTCTATTTTTACTTCTTCCTTTTCATTAGTGCTTCTCCAATTACACTAAAAACAATTTAATAAAAAAAATTTCTCTTAAAATAATGTCAGTCATTTTCTTAACTCAAAACCAAAGCTATCATTAGGTGAAATTGATTTTGCTCTGTTAATGACACATGGATGATGACCTTCATCTTGGCTCACGGCCTCCCGTTGGTTAAAAGTATCCACTTAGTATCTGAGATTTGATGATCAGTGTAAAGATGATGTCTAAGCTGGAAGACCTGAAGACCCTTGGTGGGTTCACGCTCTGACTGTATCACAAATCACAGCCGTTGCCTGTGCTTTCTTTTAATGAAAGCCCAGGATGCAAGTGCAGGGAAGCCACAGCATGCTTGCAGGGTATACTTTCTGGCATATATCACATCTTTCTTGCCTAGTTTCTTATTCAGGGAATGTTTAACCCAGCATAAGAAGAATGATCTTTGCCGTTTCATCAAAATGTTCATTTACTAAATGTCAGGTCAACATAAAATGTTATGAGAGGTTTTTCGGCCCAATCTGATAATGTTTATCCGCGGGATCAGCCTCTGGTGGCACAAGTTGCTTCTTTGCTTGAATAAATGTTTAAAGGATTGGACCTCTAGTCTTGACAGTGAACTGGTGTTGCACTAAATACTTGTACTTAGCGAGAACACATAATAAATCACAATTAAACCTGTTTCTAATACCTTTCCTTTAGGACTTGTAATGTTCATCTACTACAATTTGTACTTTATATCTGAATTGGCACTAGAGTAACAGGCCTTTCAAATTTTTAAAATAAACATAATGTTAAACTAGGAGACAAGCTCTGCAATTGTTATAATGAATAACAGGTTAGGTCAGGGTCTCCTCTCCGTTATGACATCTGCTTCAGAAGGCAGCATGAAGAGCAGAAAGATGTGGAGTCGTGTGTAAGTAATCTGTGCATTAACTCTTGGTACCTGGAGACCAGCTTAATCCTCAAAGTTCAACTTTTACATCTCTTCTAAACCTCTGTGGGTTAGTGTGTAGCATTCAGCTTTTCACAGCCGAAGCTAGCTCCTCTGAATACTGTTGTTCTTGCTTTCACTCATATCCAGTGACTTTGACTGTTTAGCTAACTGCCAGGTAAAAACATGTCATTATTTTAAATCTTGCTGTCTTCTTGCTCCACTGCCATATAACTCTTGTTTTAAGACAGAAAGTAAAGTGTCTTTTACAGGTTATTTGTATTTTAAAATATTTTTATCCATCCTCTATTATTGGAGTCATTTTTCATAGAAAGTAAATTTAAATCTCTCGAGATTTTCTCTGTGTGGGTTTTTTTGTGCCAGTAAGTGTCTCCATTCCCTTCTATTTTCATTCTTCAGGTTTTTTGGGGCTATTCCAATACTGCATGTTGATCCCATGTGCAAATTTGAGCTTGACTCCATCCCAATTCACCTTTCCCTTCTTTGCACGTAAGATTCAACTTTGTTAAGGGCATGTAGTTAGGCTCAGCTGCAGCCCATAGTACCTTCAGAACACAGACAGCTGAGCCTGGTCCACTGCTAGTCATCCCAGCACAGCAATATTACCTAGTTGAGGCAGCTGTGGTCCATGAGCTGTGCAGACTCTATAGGTAGGCTGTTTATTATTAATTGTCCTTTTAACATTACATTTATGGCAATATGAAGATATGGAGCTCAACAGAGAGTACTCAGGGAAGGTTTAGGCCTTGACATTAGGAAAAAATTTTTCACTGAAAGAGTGATCTGGTTTTGGAATGGGCTGCCCACAGAGGTGGTTGAGTCACCATGCCTGGAGGTATTCAAGATTAGGCTGGATGAGGTTGAGTGGCATGATCTAGATGTTAGATGATAGATGTTAGGATTACTGGGTTTTTTTGGATTTAGGTTGGACTGGATGATCTTTAAGGTCTTTTCCAACCTTATCATTACTGTGATACTGTGATACTCCAGACTGTATTTTGCTCTTTTGTCCAGTACAGTAGACATATGGCCTAATTTTACAAGCATCCATTTTAAGTTCAGTGAGTGGCACTTACACAGTATCCCAGAGTAGGTAGAGTATTTATAATACCCTAAAATATTATGACATTTTATTTTTTGTCTTACTATTATCCGATTTCAGATACATCCAAACATCTTGCCTGCTTTTGTTGAGCACAGTAATTTTTGAATTTAGAATTTCCCTGATCTGCATGCAAGGATGCTTCCTCCTTATATTTTCATGTTTTATTTCATCAACTTTCATGTTGCTTATTCAGCTAGTTTTGTCTGGTTGCTCTGAGATTTCAATAGCTTTTTTGAGAGTATCTGATTTGCTTTCATTACTGTAGTCAATATGTTGCTCATTAATAAAGCCACATGTAATCAAAATGAGACTTTGTGACTGAACTGGGATTTTGGTGTGTGCTCTGAATGAACTTAAGTTAAAACACTTTCTCTTAGCATAAATAATTGAAAATATATTATAGGAAAAACTGTTTCAGAGTTGCTGTTCAGGGAATCATGGTGATGTACGATCTTGTTGAGTGGCTCTATTCTAAATTACTGTTAAGATTCATGTGACCAAGAATGTTTTTAAATGTCTTACTGTTTTTTACTGAATGAGCCTCAATGGGACCAACTGCCAAGTAATTTGCTGCAGTCTCAGTGTAGGTTCACAGCATTGAGACTTGATACTACTTTCTGTGGTTCTCCTTGGTTCCAGAGCTCAGGAATGCCATTTGCAACTTCTGCCTGTTTACTTTTTGCTCTGTGACATTCATTTAAACAATGATAGGCTCATGGATAGCTAGATATCCTTAAGAGATTCCTCCCCACCTATGAGCTGAAATGCCATGAAAAATATGAAAAAAAGTTTGGAAGGGCAGATGCCCAATTTCTAGAAACCTTCAAGTTTGAGCAACCTAACCTAACTGATTATTTTCATGCTTACTGCAGGAGGGTTAGGGTAGAATACTTTTAGAGGTCCCCCCTCAATACAAACTATTCTGTAATTCTATGATTCTGTGACATTCGAGTTCCACTGGATCACTGCTGACTTGCAAGAGAAATGACTGCTCAGATGATGGGCAGCTTTCACAAGTCCAGTTCATCAACATACTCAGACATACATTTGTCCACCTCTTTCTATCCTCCCTTAATACTCAGGATTTGGAGTGTAAATTTCTTTATTAACTTGATCTTATGGTTATTGATATTTTTTTGTAAATTATTTGCTAAAAAAAAAACACACCACAAAATGCAAACCTGCAGCATTTATCTCCTTTTGCATGGATATAATCAGCAACACAAGCTGTTAAGCAGTAATAAAATAGGATTATTACGCTCAAAGACCACTTTTTAAAGTTAGATTGTGAATTTCATAGTCTGCAAACATCCATGCTGAAATCTGTCACCTCAATGTTTGTATTTTGAGGACTCAGCACTCTGAAGACTTCTGTATAAGGAGGCAAAACTACCTACATGCAAAAGAAAGAATTTAAAAATTCTCCTGGTCTACAGTGATGTAATTTTGGGACAGAGTGACACAAGAAACATAAATGATACTGCAGTCTTTCATTCCAGATACTCTGTCTCCCTAATGATACATCAGAATATTTCCTCTAACCTCTCCTGCTAAATCATTGGTAGTATTGTCTAGGTATTGATGATAAATGTATCATTTTGATAACTAAACATTGGTAGCTAAATGTATCATAAAGCATCATTGTAGCATCACCAATACCTGCTGATAAATGGCTTCAATCTCTTTCTACAACAGCAATTTATGAAATAATATAATATAAACTTTAAGACAAACTCTCTCAATTCTAAGAGGTTGCCTCTTTTTACACCTCATAAATAGAAGCAAAAATTGTACGTCTCCTCCAATATAGAGCTCAGAGGGGAGCTCTTTGCTGATCTGAATTGTCGTAACTCCAGGAGAGCTATGACAATTTACTCCATAGAAGAATATGTTCCCAGGAGCCTGTCTGCTGTTACCTCTCTGCTTCTCAAACTTTACCAGGGTGCTTTCTTGTTTCCTCCCTTTTGCAAGACGCCCTCACCCAGAGACAGCTGATTGGGAATCCCCAATATGAAACAGACAAAGAATCCTATAGTTTTTTAAACAAATCTTGTTTGTCACCTCCAGCAGGTATTTCCTTTCTTTTCAAAGGGGCACAGTACTAGTTTTTAATCATAAAATATATTAAAACATTTGTTCTGTGGTAGGAAATATTCATGAGCTAGATAAGACATTGATCTAATTCCACCATTACAGGTACTCACATTCATTAACATCTTGTGCTAGTGTTACAGTTTGAAAATTACCAAAATTTTCAGAAGTATGGAGTTGTGCTTTCATGAGGAAAAAAGTGCATTTTCCTTTAAGATAATTCTCCCAGATAGTTGTCCTAGGAGGGGTGGGCTATAGGTGACACTATAAAACAGGGTTGACGATCCTACCCTTTTTGCTTTTCTGGGAGATTTGCCCCAGCATATTGACACAGGGCTCCACCTTCCCCTCCTACTTCCAGGTCGAGTGAGAGACTGAACAGGAGCAGTTGCAGATGTGACTCCCCTGCCCTCCTGGAGGCAAGGGGTGAGAAGTGGCTACCCTCCACCTCAAGTCCCCATCCGTCCTGGTGGAAGTAGGCCGAGAAGTAGACCCCAACCTGGCCCCGAGCTGGAGGTGGGCTGAGAAGCAAGAACTTAGTGCTGATTTCCCCCTTCATGGGGCAACCATCCAGCAACAGGTAGTGAGCTGAAAAATACTCCCCTTACCCCTGTAACTGAGAAGGGAGGTGAGGAAGATATAGAGAGAGAATGGGAGAGAGACAAGAGGGGTATGGAATTCTCTCAATCACGTTTGCGGCATGGGGAAGGGCCCTGCTTATGCCAGTCACCTCACGCTCCCCACGCGGGGAGCTGCCATCTTTGAGCCATTGTTCATCAGGAAGAGAGACTGTTAGTCATTTCTGCAGCTGAGAAAAGCTGGGGATACTCAACTATTGGGGAGAGACGAAGTATTGGGAGAGGCATCTGAGAACTTCGTGCTTAGCTGAAGGACTGAAGAATCCTTATACCTTGGGTAAGGAAGGAGACTGGGTTCTTTTCTTGAAGGCATGGCTCCTGCATTGAATGATGCAGTTCAGGCTCTGAGGAATCAGGCCTGTCTGATCAGCATTTTGCTAGACAAGCTATGCTGAAGAATTGAAGAGTTCACTGGTCTGGAATGGCTGAGGGTTCGGTGTCTGCAATCGAGGATGTACAACTCATAGGAGACCTGAAAGGTCTCCCAGAATGAATAGAAGAGAGGGTGGTTGTACCCCTCTCTGCTTGACTGATATGTTTTCGCCAGGTCTCTAATGTAAAAAAAACCCCAAAGACCAATATGGTAGCAATGTCTCACTGTCTTTTTCTCAGAATATGTGATGGCATCTGTGACAGAGTTTCTGGTTTGTGTGCACTAACTTGCTTAACTTTTTCTTTCTTTACATAGTTTAATACACCCTTTCAATTTCCCCTAAGCTATCCATTGTCTGGCAAATTCTATCTGAGATCCAACTGAGACTTAGCCGCTTTTTCTTTTCCTTTCTTTTTTTCGATTGTGGTTTTGAACCCACCACAGCTAGGCAGGTGAATGGGTCAAAACTTCCAAACTAAATGCTGCCAAAGTATTTTCAAAACATTTCAATAGCCACTTTCCATGAAATGCAAGTGAAAGGTGCAAAAAAGATGACAATGAGAGACACAGTTTTTATTGCTGATCACATTTCCACTTCTGAGCGGTTAATTTATCTCCAGTTTGTACTTGATAAACCTTTATGAGCCACCATTATTTATTTCTCGTGTGGAGTTAGTGTATACATGCATTTCAACTCATCAAGTTAATGTACAGGCAGAAAGTAGCTGACAAAGTCCTCCTCATAATCTTTTAATGCACCTCTTCTCTTTCCTGTATTCTCTTCAGACGTCACCTTCTCTTCTGTTAAACTGGTGCAAGCATGAAAATAATAAATAATACATCCTTTGTATTGCAACAACTTTACACAAGTGCTCTTAACATATAAGCTCTACAAAGAGACAAGGGAGAGAAAATTTGAGTTGTAGCTTTCTTACCTTAAAATGCATGAAAAGCCATTTGTGCCACATCCCACAGGTGGTACCAGAGATCTGAGGGAGGAAAGATGTCCCCTCAGTATGTACAGTTGGCATCAACTTGATGGTCTTAAAGGCTTTTTCCAACTTAAACTGTTCTCTGATGTGACATTAGCATATTGACCATAGCACTACTTTTTGAAGCAGAGACCTCCAGGAGCCAGTAGGGAAACTCCAGGAGAAACAGTTTCATGTGTTTCCCATAGCCGACTGATCTCACATCCCAGAACTGCCATGGTGATGTGAACTAAAGTCTACCCAAAAACAGTGGCAGGTGAGCAGCATGGAAACCTGCTTGCAAGAAACCTTAAGAAAGGTTACCAACAGGTGGGAGAAAGGGACCTTGTTTTCTTCATGCTGGGAACTGCTTCACTGGAGTAAAGAGGACTTGCAGATTAAGGTTTGCTCTGCCCCGTGTGTGTAGGACAGAATTGGTCCTTCCTTTCTTTCTTCAGATAATTGAAACACTTAGCAATTTGTCTGCACCTCCCTGGGCTCTACTGCCTTCATTTTTGGGGTGATGCAGTACCAAAATAAAATTCTAATTAATGCAAGGTGCCAAGAATCAAGCAGTTCTTTGCTGACTATGGATATTGTGACCAGTAATGACATCATTAATGTCTCTTTTGTTCTTTTGTTAACACAGGGAAAAATGCCAAAATGGCCTTTATGTAGCCCATAGGCTACCTTGGGAAGAAGGACTAGGGACTGCTGGAGGATCAACAACTTCATAATCAAATGAAATAAACTAGCAAATGACAATGTCAGTGACTGGTTGCAGCTAAACAGCTTAGGGTAAGTAAGCACTCGTACATAAAACTAAAACCTGTATGGATCAAGCAAACCCTGTCATATTCAGTTATGCGTTTGTGTAGTAAAACTGAGCATATCGCTCAACTCTCAGACAAGGCAGTTTCTCTAAGTGCACCTGTTTGGCTTTGTTTGGTTTTTTTTACCCTTCTTTCTGGCTGCTCACAAGACCAATAAATGACTAAGTAACTCCATTACTGTAAAACAAGCTACACAGCACAAATATATATTTACTGGAATGATGTCACATTATTGTTTCCGTACCATTAAATGTTTACTTTGTGCCTTTTATACCCCTTAGGCTTATAAAGGTTATTCTTCCAGCCTCAAAGAAATGCTGTAGGAGGCAGTTTTCCAAGTGGTGCAAACAAGGTATTCACACAAGTCTTGTTACTCATGCACTCAAAAAGAAAACTTAGCTGCCTGCTTGCTCCCACCCCTACTAGTTTTCTCACAAGATGCAACAAGATTTAGAAAACAAAGAAATAATCCATTTTACGCGATCAGTGAAAAGACGAGGATGCTATTTTATATCAATTATTCTGCATTATGATCTGGTCTACTTAATTTCCTGCCGATTTTAAGTAAAGCATTTGCAGGACACAGTGTTCAGTCTTACACCCTATATTTATGCCCTTTTCAACTTGATGGTACAAGTTTTGGGCTATGTTCTTCCCTTTTCTAACAAGACAGTGCTTTGTTTTACTTGTTAGACAGACAGAGATGAGGAATGTCTTGAGGGTTATGAAAATCAAAGAATTAAACTCAAGCATTGTAAGGATCCAGCTTGGAAAGTGTTAGACAGAAATTGAAAAGCTCTGCATATTACAATTTATTACTGGCAAATGTTACTTGTGATATGCTGTCAACAGAGTTGAGGTAAATGATAAACCCAGAGAACAGGTATGTCATTACATTTTGTTATAACTGCATTGATAATGGCACAGAAATATTCACAGATCTGGGTCAACACATAGGAGAACAAGGTAAAACATTCATTGTAATTTTGGAAAGAACAGATTTAAGAGACTGTGACTATGTCATAGTGCTGTATCTTACAGATTCCTGTAAGTCTTTAACTGCTTATAGTAATTTAAGCTTCCAGTTTTAATCAGGATTAAAAACCATAGGAAAAAAGCTGTGCTTTAAATCACTGATTTTATTTTTGCTTTATATTTGCAGATGGTAATTAAATTCGTTCTCACTGCCATAACACAAGCTGGTTTGTGAGCATATTTGTAATGTATATCTGATACATTTTGATATCTTTTTTATTTTCTCTTATCAATATACACAGCAAGAGTGCGAGAGTTACTGTAACTTGTTCAGACTGTTATGTTTTCCATTCATAGTATCTCAGAAAATGGCCAAAAGCTTTTGTAAATTATGGGTTTGTTTGGAATTTGTATCAAAATACATTGTGGTAGAAACAAAAAATTGACTTAAAACTGGTTTAATGAATTGTATTTAACTGCCTTAAACAAACAGCATTGTTTATTCCCTATAACAAGAGAACACATTTACAACCAGCCAGATTACTAAATGGACAAAGTGGATACATTATTTAGTGAACTGAGAGATTATTTCCTGTCTTCAGGAGCTAAATACTTAGATGTCTAACACGCAGATAAATGGCTAGTGAGATTATTGGAAGTGTCTGTAGGGGCTTGTGCCTCATTTCCCTTGAAGTCAATAGGAGTTAGACATTTAATTTGTAGGAGGGATTTTGAAACTCCCACTGGTCATCTGTCTCCATCTCCATGAACCAAAATATCTTTGGAAATCTGGCCCCTTATCATTAAGGTTTGTTCGTGTTATCTTCCCCACATTTTTAATTCATATAGTAGATGAGAAAACTGTCTTGCATTTTCAGCCTTCAATTCTTGATTTTGAATAAGCAATGCTAATTAAATGACAAAAATATTTGCTGTACCTGCTAGTTCAGCAAAAAGAAATGTCAAAGAAAACAGAATATTCTGACCTGTAAAACATTTCAAGAACTGCAGAAGCAAAGCCGGCATTGCAGTTAAGGCTGAAAAATACATAATCATTATTTTAATAAAGTCCACGCTGACTTAAAAAATTTAATGTTTTTCTACTAATTTCCCAAGTAGCTTTGCTTGAGCCACTGGGTAGGACAACTTTCCTAACATACTGAAATAATGCTGAGAAAATTTAAGCTTATACTTAAGTTATCCACAGTTTATATCTGATTTAAGTCTTACTTTTAATGCATTTAATTTTACTAGATTTAATATTGAAACATACACATTTATGTTTACTATAACTTCTGAGGATCTCTAGAAATTCCTAATAACTATGGTGAGTTAACTGAGCTGCCAAATAGAATCCAAGCACGGCATTGCAAAAAATACTGGTGTGAACTTTCCGTCTCAAATTTGGCATTTCAGTGCCTTCTCTCATCTACTTTCAGGTGCTGCTTTATACTCAGTATGAACTGCCTGAACTCTTAGATTTAGACAGTTACATCTTCAAAAGTCAAAATGCACGGGTGCCACTGCTTTACCATTATTACAGTGGTCTGAGCTTTTACTTTGCCTGAACTCCTTCTTCTGTCAAAGAAAGTCTCCCAAGACAGAATCCACAAAACCACGTAAGCATGTAGCCCTCCCTTATCCATCTGCTGAGGTTTTACTATTTTATATATGTGCCTACTTTCTCACTGGGAAGGGGTTTTGCCTGATTTACCTTGAATTTGGTGAGTTTCTTGGCATAAGGCTTTGGAAATTACTGTGGCAACTTGTGATTTTTGAATTGGAATTCCAAGTCAAAAAGGCATTCCGAGCTGAAGGGGTTTTTTTGACTCTGCAAATCCAGTATGACTGATTTGGAGCTTCCTGTTTATGCTTCTTCACTTTCATTTTGTGTCTGCTGGGAGAAGATACGTGGCACTGGGCTAGATACAGCAGCGATCTTGCCCTGGAAACATGATGAAGAGAGAAAGTGGTACTCCAGAGGAATAGCAGAAGGATGGCTTCATCTGAATTCCATGATTTTCTGAATTGGAGAGAGTATTCCTCTTGTTTGTGGCTGTAGGAAGTGGCCTGCTAGAAATGGAAATCTGTCTTGGGAGACAAAGAATTGGTCTTTAACGTGCACACTGACATTGAAGGACATAGGCATGGACTGAACGGACTCCCTGTTTCCACAATGAAAAAAAGAACTGATGGAAGTCCCTCCTGTTTGAGGGAGTGGAGATAGTGGTTTGGCCCAGGTATGTAACAATGTGATTAATCTCTGTATGACTTTGTGTGAGGTTTCTATGTGGGGTGAATAAATGTGTCTTGCTGTTTTTCCCTACATCAAGTTTGGTTTGATTTTGGTTTTGCCTGCAATTTGTAAGCAGTTTTTGAATCCTACATGTTTTGTTTTTGTTCTGGTCCATTAGCACATTAACTAAATTAATTGGTTCATTTCGTCTCAGGATAAGCCATTAACACTTGGCTGCATTGTTATCCTTCTTTCTTTCTGCTTCTATCCCATGGAATTATTACAGCATATATGAAACAGCACTAAAGAAAGGAAAAAAAAGTTTTTTCCATGTCTAATAGTTTCTGTGCTCCCACTGTAGATATTTCCTTGGCAGGAAAAGCTGTGCATTGACCCACATACTCCTAATCTATGGGAGGTTTGGTTAAATGGTGGAGTAAAAGCAATGGCAAAAAAAATCACTCCAAAGATAAGAAGGTACAGAAAGCTTTGCTGAGATTTCTAAACTAGTCACAAGTGTGACGTAATGTGTATGGTCAGATCTAAAGAGTTTTTCTCCACAGTCAGTGTTAGAAATGTAGTTCCTGCAAGCTTTAAACATCTCTAGGACTGAAAGAAATGTAAGTAAACCACTGTGCATTCTCTATCAAAAGCCCTGACTAACCAGGGATGTCTTAGCAGACTGAAGACTGGCAAATGTGATGCCCATTACTAGGAGGATCTGGGGAACTACAGACCTGTGAGTTCAATCTTGGTGCCAGAAAGACTATAGAGGAAATAATCTTTAATGCTATTACACACCATTTACAAGATACCCAGGCTGTTAGACCCAGACAGCTGACTAACTTGATCTCCTTCTATGACAAGGTGTCCCACCTAACTGATGAGGAAAAGGCTGTGGACATTGTCTTACTGGGCTTCAGTAAAGTCTTTTACACCATTTCCCACAGCATACTCACGTCAAATATTTGGTTTGGATAGACCTATGTTCTGCTTTGTTAAACACTGGCTGGATGGCAGGACTCAAAGTGTGGTAGTCAACCGAGTTAAATCCAGTTGGCAAGGAATCATAAGTGGTGTTCCCCAGCGCTCAGTATTGGGACCACTTCTGTTTAATATCTTTATTAACAAACAGGATAAGGGTAATGAGTGCACTGCCAGCAAGTTTGCAAGTGATACCAAATTGGGCAGGTGTGTGGATTTGCTTGAATTTAGAAAGAATCTATAGAGGGATCTAGACAGGCTGAATTAATGGGTCAAGGTCAATTTTAACAGCTTCAAAAAGGCTAAGTGTTGGGTCCTGCACTTGAGACAAAACAACACAATGCAATGCTGTAGGTTTGGTGAAACGTGGCTGGAAAGCTGATTGACAGAAGGAAACCTGCCATATTCATTGGTAATTGGCTAAATATGAGCAAGCAGTGTGCCCAGGTGGCCAAGAAAGCCAATGGCATCCTGGTTTCTATCAGAAGTAGCGTAGACAGAAAGAGTAGGGAAGTGATTATCTCCTTATACTTGGCACTGGGAAGGCCACACCTCAAGTACTGTGTTCAGTTTTGGGCCGTTCAATACAAGAAAGACATTGAGGTGCTGGAGTGGGTCCAAAGAAGGGCAGGAAAGTTAGTGAGGAGGAAGGCAGAGGGGAGACCTTACTGCTGTCTGCAGTTACTCGAAAGGAGGTTGTAGAGAGGTGCATGGTGGTCTCATCTCACAAGTAAAAGGTGGTAGGACAAGAGGAAATGGCCTCAAGTTGTGCAGGGGAAGTTACCGCAATCTTTAAAAAGGGAAAGAAGGAAGACCCAGGTAACTATAGACCAGTCAGCCTCACCTCCATCCCAGGAAAGGTGATGGAACAATTTGTTCTAGAGGCTGTCTCCAGGCACATCAAGGACAAGATGGTCATTAGGGACAGTCAGCATGGCTTCACAAAGGGAAAGTTATGAGGGCATAACCAGGTGGATAGATGATGGCAGAGCAGTGGATGTGATCTATCTTGACTTAAGTAAGGCTTTTGACACAGTCTCTCACAGCATCCTCGCAGACAAACTGAGGCAGTGTGGTCTAGATTTTCAGGTAGTGAGGTGGATCGTAAACTGGCTACAGGGTAGAAGTCAGAGAGTGGTGGTCAATGGGACAGAGTCT
>VXBP01002638.1:0-15797 GCA_013400115.1 Rhinopomastus cyanomelas
CCATATGTCCCAATAGATTTGATTGTCCCTTTCCTTCACTGGGCTGGAGGCAGGGCCTCCTTATTGCTTGGCTTCACTCTCTTCTCTCATCCCTGTTATGCAATTTAATTTCAGAGTTCCATTTTCTTTGGGATCTCCTGCAAGATCCTGAGGGAATTGGGTCTGTTCAGCCTGGAGAAAGAAGGCTCTCAAGACACCTTATAGAAGCCTTCCAGTACTTGAAGGGCATTACAGAAAAGATGGAAAGGGACTTTTTACGAGGGCCTCTAGTTATAGGACAAGGGCGAGTGGTTTCTGTCTAAAAGACAACAGATTTAGATTGATGGATTTTAGGAAGAAGTTTCTCATTAATAAGGGTGGTGAGGCAGTGGAATTTCAGTGTGAAGTTTTCTTCATGTCTACCTTTTTTCAGCTATCATGTACTTATTATAAAACACGGTATTTATGTTCAAGTTCAGTATGGGAAAGGTGGGTCAGTGGCTATGAAGTGAAAGATTTCACTTGGTTAGAAAAGATTAGTATGTGTGGAAGAAGCAGTATTAGTTGAACTTCATCATGTAACTGATTTAGTCTTACATTGTCTTATCCTTGTTGGCTGACTTAACTATTTCTGAATTATAGGTGGATTAAAGAGATTGGCTTCTCTAAAAAACATTTTAATGTATTTTTGAACTGATTTTTGCCTAAATTGTCTGGACTGTATGGTTTTGTGATTTCAAGATTAAATTGAGGTAACAGAGACAATAAATGCTTCCTTTATTGTCTCAGCAGTGTTCTGTTTACAGCATTTGCTACTGTTAAAAATTTGAGATGTGTAATTCTTTCAAAAATGGAGGATCTGGAAGACACATGGAAGTTTTATGTTCAGTGGCATTTTGTCCTTAGTCTCAAAAGGATTAAAAAAAAAAGTCAATATGTGCAAGCTTGCAGTTTCTCTTAGCTTCAGTTTAAATTGAATACTCTGTACAAAGATATTTGGGTTTATTTTCTTCTCCATATGTCTTTCTCATCCTGTGGCTCCATGTGACGAGTTTCCTGTCTCTTCTGCTCATCTGCCTTTACTCTTCTGTGGTATTTTTCCTGCAGTTCTGTGCTATCCAGCTGTCTTCCCCCCATCATTAGAGGCGTAAAGGTGTGGAAATGTAGTCTTTTTTGATAATTCACAGCTTATAGCTTTACCTCTGCCTGCTATGAGCAGCTGTGTAGCAACTGCAAAAGTAAGTGGCTGGAGCTGGCTGCTCCAGATAAAGGGGGCCTGTTACATTTTCAAAAGGAGGACACCTCTCTGATCGTGCATCAGTTCCTTGTCATTGCTTAGCCCCATGGATACCATTTATTCAAAGTGAATTTTAAAGATTTGCTTCTGGCTAGGTATATGTATGTCGTCTTTGTGTTTTGGGAAGTGCAAAAGGATCAGCTTGGAATAGCATGTGCTAAGTTAGTTCTTCTTGCTGTGGCATATTACAGTGTGTCTTCTCATAGTCAAAGGGAAATCACCTTGACTAGTTTGATGCATGTGAGAGAGTATAGCACAAATACAGCAGAAAATACTGTTATTGAAGCTCACAATAGGAATTGGAAGAAATAGAACATTCAGAAAATTGAATGTTATTACAGATATATGTTTTAAGCCTCTTCTTCTTTTTGCAGAAGTAATGTTGGAAGTATACTTGGCCTTCTGTTTTCTCATGTAATATTAAAGTGTACTCCTGAAAGTGGAGGAGAATTACAAGGCCTCATCTCAAATTTTTCTTGGTTCATTCATAGTCTCTTCTGTACTGTTGAGACTTTTTCACTTAGAGGATGAAAAAGTAAAAGAGGAATTTATTGCTGTTGCCATGAATTTAAGATTCTGTAAGGGGAGGGTTTCCCATTGTAGAAACCAAGACTAATTTTAAGCAAGCAAGCAAACAAAAATGCAAATAAAAAACCCCCAGTTCTCTCTTTAAACTACCCTACTAAATCCAATCCATGCTTTGTCCAAGCTTTTGTATTTTCAGTGGAACTCACTCAGTTTCTGTTTGCATTTATATACATAATCACTAAGGATTGTTTTCTTTCTCAAGGTCATTTCATTTTTGGCTGCAGTATTGCACAAAAAGGGAACCCGTGAGGATATTGAAAATAATATGCCAGAATTTCTACAGAGGTCAATGAAAAAAGAATTGAAGTGTAACCCAAAGAAGGTACAGCTTTTAGTGATAGAAGCTTAAGTATTTTAGTAAAAGGCAATGTTTGAATTTGGAAATTTTTTTTATTTGCTTTAGGAGTTTATTGTGTACCTTAATTTTAAAAATTGAGCTACGTAGGTAGATTTGGGGTTTGTGGCCCTCCTAGTAGGGTTAGGGAAGTCTTCAGGTTTCTGGACTGTCATGATGCATTTTCTAGCCTTTATTATCTAATCTGTTAGTACTGTTGATCTGCACTAACACAGAACATTTGGAAATAACTGGATGAGCTTCTTGACTAGAATACTTTGAAAAGCCCATGTCAATGAGCAGAAAATCAGTTCTGTGTGATTGTGTTTTTAAAGTATAAACATGTATGTCTGTGTTAAAAGGATATTTAAATATTTAAGGCAAATGCATATATTTTTAAACACATTGATGCTGTTCTTCTGTCTGCTGTATTTTATTGAATGTCTGTTTTTATTGAATTTTTTTTCAGAAGTAAATATAATCTAATCAAGTACGGTTACAGCAACTAAAAATAAATGTAAAGTTCTGTATGAATGAGGGAAATCTAAATATTATTTTAATTTTACCCATCGCACAACCCATGCAATTTCTGTTTTCCATTGCTATTTTTATTTTATTGGAATAATTGGAATATTTGCCTGGCAGAATGGTTCATGTGGCTACAGTTCTGTGAATAATTCCTCAGAAAACACAGGCAGAGAGGAAAAGGTGAAGGGATAGCACTTCATTTCACTTAATGTGAAAAAAACCAAACAGGAATGCATCTGAACGAGAATAAGGAAAGAAGAATTTCACTTTGAGGGCAGTATTGTAACAGGTCACAGAGGAAGCTACGGGACTGCCCATATACTTGAGAGTGTTTTGAGGAGCTCATTTGGGAAAGCCCTGGATGTATTGGTCTGCATGAAGTGTTGCCTGTGCTTTGACCAGAAAGTTGGACTAGAAACTTCATCATGTCCCTTCCCACATCAGTGATTATGATATTAAAAGTTATATGAGATCTCTTTTAAATTATTTTAACCTTTTTCAAGTCTCTCTCTTTTTGAAGTCTTATAATGACTTGTGGATTGGGAGAAAACTGTATCTCTTCTTAATCCTTTTGTTTTCTCCATCTGTAAAACATCTTATGGTATATGGTGACGTGATATAACAAAGGAACGTGACAGTATCTCATGTTTTATTGCTGTTGACAGTGTATTTTGAGTAAGTAGGACTACTTGGGAATTACATTGTTTAGTATGTACTACGTAAGTAAATTGATTACTTTTTGAGTTTACCTTGACTACAGATACACTACACTTTGAAATCACACAATAGTTCAAAATGTTCAAAATAGTAGAAAATTTGACTTTAGTTCTAGAGAAAGTGTTATGTGGTGTGTTTTCCCAGTAATATTGTAACATCTGTTTATTCTCAGACATTCCTCATAGTGGCTCCTCTTTCAGTGCTGTATAACTGGAAGGATGAGTTAGACACATGGGGGTACTTCAAAGTCTGTATCTTACATGGTGGTAAAAAAGATGATGACTTGAGTCGCATCAAGCAAGGGAAGTGTGAAGTTGCCCTTACCACTTATGAAATTCTTCGCCTGTATTTAGATGAGTTTAACAGGTAATGATTTTAATCTAAAAATTTTCTATACATACAATTTTAAGTGCCTAATTTTGCATTGTTCTGTGAATATGTTTCCTCTTTGTGTCTAATATATTTACTGCTAAATCCAGTGACTCTCTGGAGAGAATCTTATTTAACTATCTTCTGGGAGTTTACCTTATGCTATCTTTGTAGTGGGGTGCTTGGAAGAAGTAAGTGTTTGAAGAGAGTTTTGAAAACTAGTCTTTCCTCTGGAACCATTTATGAAGCGTTTTCTAAAAGATGCAGGAATTGCCTGTCTGAAAGCTGATGACAGCTAAAAGTAGTGGTAACTGTTGGAAATGTGAGACACACCAGTATAGAGCAAGTTTCTGTAGTTTACCTTGAGAGATTTATGGAATTTTTGTAAACCTTACTCACAAGATGCTGCTGAGATTGGAAGCTGCCTTCTTCACAGAAAGTACTGATGCAGTTAACAGTAGTTAATGTATTTGGCAGTGTAATTTAGTCATTATATTCAGCTTCGGCAACTGAATTTACTAAACAAATAGCATATAAAGGAACAGAGCAGTATAACACATTGTAAACCAGGAAGATTAAAAAGTAATACTGTATATGTGCTTGTGTAGTTGAGTCACTTTTTGTGTGTGTTGTGGATGACAGGATAAGTAATTTCAGTTAATACAGTATTTCTTGTTGCTCTACAGTGTTGACTGGTCTGCTGTGATAGTGGATGAAGCGCACAGAATCAAGAATCCAAAGGCTCAAATAACTCAAACCATGAAATCAATAAAATGCAATGTTCGCATAGGTCTTACTGGAACAGTTCTTCAAAACAATATGAAGGAACTTTGGTGTGTTATGGACTGGTAAATAGTATTTTTTTTTAGTGGTTAAATATCTCTATACATTAACCATGCAGTGGGACTGGGAGACTGGGGTAGAGCTGGATGTCGTTAACCCATCTGCCTCAAAGAAACAACAAAGCATAGCCTTCAGACTCCAGAAAACACAATGGTTTTTGAGAATGTAAGTAGTTTTTTCCAATACACGTATGGAGGTAAGCCACTGATATGGCTTTTATTTGGTGCATTTGGAGCTCTTCCTGTCTGGTTTCTTAGGGGCATTTCGGAAGCGACTAAAATTATTTCTTTTTTTTTCCCACCTCTATATTCCCTTTTCTATACTAAGGAAACTTTTTTTCTTCTCTTTTCTCCATGCAGTAGGTAGATACTCATTACACAACTTCAAACAATGTTGTGCCTTTACCTTGTCCAATATGTATCTGTCAGTCTGACTTCTTGGAATATGAAAGTACTAATATTTTTCTGGTTTTCAAAATGGGCAGTTTGCAAAGCAACAGTCTTGTCCAGGAAAACCTCTAGAGCGACAGGTAGATCTAATCTGATATATAAATATAAAGAAAAAAGACTTACTTGGGGTGTTTTATAGAGGAGGAACAAAACAACAATCCTGAAATATAAGGATAATACAGACTGAATTGAAATATCAGTAAAGAAGTGCTTTAACAGCAATCTTAGTTTTGCATTTAGTCTGTTAAAGCTGTGTTGGTTATTACTAGATTGGCAGCACCACATATTGGAACAATATATTATTGGAAAATGATTATTAAATTGTTTTTGCTGTTTGGTTCCTTGACATTTTGTTTAGTAAATTGTAATACCTGTGAAGGCTGCTTTTAATAAAAACAGTAAAAGTTGAAAACATGACTGCTTAATTTCCAACTCGGTAGCAGTGTTGTGATTTAGAGGTTCTGTGTTCTTGTGACTTCTGCTCATCTGTTAAGCTTTCATTTTTCTTGATGTAGCAACAGCTTTTCTTAACATTTGAGGGTCACAGAAAGTAAATTTCAGAAACGACGTGTCTGGAATTACTATATGTATATCTATTTATGTATGCAGTTTTTAATAATTTCTGTAGTGATTGTTATTTTAAAATCTTTTACTGTTAGCCAGAAAAATTTATGGTATGCATTTAATCAATGTAGAAGAATAGACTGCCTTGGAGTGAAGAAAATGTGGTTATTCCTTCACAACACCCCACCCCCTATTCCATTTTGTTTTTTAACAGGGCTGTACCAGGACTTTTGGGTAGCAGAGTACATTTCAAGAAGACATTTTCTGATCCAGTGGAGCATGGCCAGAGGCACACTGCAACTAAAAGAGAGCTAGCAACAGGTCGTAAGGCCATGGTGAAGCTAGCAAGAAAAATGTCTGGCTGGTTTCTGAGACGTACCAAAGCACTTATCAGTGATCAGTTGCCAAAAAAAGAAGACAGGGTGAGAATGCTTGCACATTTAAAATACATTGCTAATGACTATATCTCTTTTTAGTTTTTGTTCTGTCTTCTCTCTTTTCATTGTGCCTGTAGTAGTTAGGTTTTCTTTTAGGAACTTAAGAATGTAGAGCCTTGGAAAAAAGTGCGCATGCAGTAGAGTGCTTTGTTCATGTAATTACTATGATTGTATGCTGAAATAGAGTTGATTAAGCATGAAAATGCTCAGCTAGACTTCTGACTGGTGATTTGCATGCCTGTTTTACATGCACATTTTGCACTTACCTGTGCAAACCTCTTGGTATGTAAATCTCTTGGAATTCTATGTAGAAATTCTGAATTTGCAGCTTGACGCATTATGCATGGAACAGTGTGCATTTAATTTTTAACTCCCTCATTTTCAATTACTAAATAAAAACAGCTGATTATTGATAGGTCTGTGATCTCAATGCTATTGCAAATGTTACATGAAGTGATAAAACTTCATGACTATAGCTAAGAGTTCTAATAAATTCTTATTACATATTTGCATTTCCTTCTAAGTAGACACATTACTCGGTAGTCAGTTTGTTTTCAAAATTTGGTGTGTTTTCTTCATCCCTGGTGTATAATAGTGTCATCTAAACTGTCTTCTGAAGGAAAGACTAACACAAATGTCAGTCTGTTGCTTTTCTAAGTCTAGGAGGTTTTATTCTTTTCATTCTCTTGTTAATGTGAGTATGTGTTCAAGTTACTGCTGCATTATTATACCTCAGCGTGGTGCTGCTGCTGTGTGGGTGGCCTAGGTTAAGGACAGAGAATTTCTCTCTCCTGCTGTTTAAGACTAAAGATGTCGTAGAGGTGCCACCCATGGAGGAATAAGAGTTTTGGCCATAGCACTGTGTAGATCCTTGCCTTCTCATTGCTTAGTCTGTTTGTCCTGCCTGTGGTAGGACAGTGACAACAGCTAGTATCTAAAAACAGGAAAGAAAGGGCAAATTAAGCAACTGGCAAAGCAGAGGGGAATCCGTAATTACAATTGTGTTTATTCCTCTCACTTTTCCTTCCTCCTCCTATACCTTCATAAAAGTCACACTGAAATGCTTATAGAAACCTAACAATGGGTTCTTGTCTCTTGACATGATAGTCTTTGTAAAATTTTGGGAGAGGATGAATGTGTGTAACATTTTGGCTATGATTCATGCTATTTTGATGTTGTAGGCTACATTTTTCCTGTGGTGGTAGAATAATTTCCTGCAACCATTAAAGCTAGCATTCTAATTTCTTTTCTCTAGTGTTCCATGTTTTGTGTTCATGGATACAGTGCTTTTTTGCTTCTTATTGTATGCTTCTTATGTACATAATTGTGGTTCGGGGTCAATTTTTTTGGCAGATGGTGTACTGTTCCCTAACTGAATTTCAGAAAGCAGTGTACCAGGCTGTGTTAGAGACGGAGGATGTAAGCTTGGTACTAAGAGCTGGAGAGCCGTGTAGCTGCAGCAGTGGCCGTAAAAGGAAGAACTGTTGTTACAAAGTAAGAACTTTTCCTGGTTTGGTTTGGAGAACATTTGGTTCATTTCTGGTGTTCTAGAGATGCTTTGCCAATGAGGAGCTGGTTGAAATGGCTGTGTGGTAGTACGCAATCTCTTTTGGGAAATTCCAGCTGGAAACATGGTTGGCTAGATCACAAGCATGATGAAGATATCACAGATATCACAGGTATCACAGAAGTTTACAGGTTGGAAGGGACCTTGAAAGATCGTCTTAAGTCCAACCACCCCCTGCTAGAGCAGGGTAAATGAAGTTAGGCACTTAAGGATTAAAGCAAAGCTGCTTTGCGTGTCGGAATAAGATTGTTGTTATTTATGCGTAAATTCTGTGTGTGCTACATTAGTAAGTGCAACCGTGGTATAGTACAAATTGCAAGGGTATTTGGGTGTTAAGTATATGTCAGGCATGCTGCTCCTGTGGACTACAGGTGATCTGTAGAGGTGCCACAGATCGGAGGTGTCCTGTACCCTGTAGGTTGTCTGGGCTTTGTTTGTTTTATAACTGCAGTTGAATTGCAGCTTTCCGTGCTGCTAAGCGTGGCACTTTGCTGTGCTTTATTGAAAGGAAAACTGTGACAGTAGCCACAGAGAACACTTAATTCACCAGTAACAGCTTTGCAGGTTTCTTTTAATCTTCTCTGGACTTCTTCAGAATGATTAGTCTAGCTTTGTATCTGTTCTGCCTGTATCAGTGAAGAGGCTCAGATGAAACACATCTTTTTAAGTGTTTGGTTGTGTATGTCTCATTCTTGCTTCTTCATATTTTCCTTCTAGCCTGCTTTGAATCTTGGGTACTTTTTTTAGGTTTGTTTTCAAATTGCTTATTCAGTCTTCCGCATCTTTCCTAAACAATCCCACCATCAGCATGATTTATATTCCATGGATATCAGCATTAAGTCTTTGCCAAGGGTATTATGTAGAAGTAGTAAAATGCTGTTGAACTTAGTTCCTGAAGGGCAGTAGGCAGCCTACAGATACCTAATTAATATTAATGGAGTATCTTATTCCAAATTAATACTGGAATTTAGTAACTTGAGAGGGAAAAGGGAAATGAGTATTGGTTGAATCAGCCAACTGTAAGCAGAAAAATGTCTGATGCAGTTGGGCCTACTGCATTGTAGAATATTTGAAGTTTAAATTATGTTACCTGAGATGTTTATAAAACTTTGTATGTGTTTACTGTAGGAAAAAGAAAAATTAGCAGTCATACAGTAAGAAGTCATTCGAACAGCTCTGGTTTGATTTATATTAAAAACAGTTGTAAAGTTACTGTCTTTTTGTTTACTGAGGGATTCTTAATTATCATAGTAAAGTCTGTAGATATGTAATCTGAAATGTTTAGCAGACTGTGAATGTAGCTGTGGTGTTACTTTCCTTTTTGGGAAGGTGTTTTACATTGATGGGAGCAGGAAGCTCAGGAAAAATAAAAACTGCCTGCATTTTTGTTAGAAATACAGTATGTGTTCCTTTGGGAGTAATTATAGTACTGCTTAGAGTTGATAATATGTTAAACCATGTAAGAATGGAAGATAGTTTAGATTATTTCTTCTCTTCACAAGTATTCATGTGCATAAACATTCTTCAATTGTGTTTTGGGTTTTTTCCTAGGTAAATGCTTATGGTGAAACAATTAAGTCACTGCGTTTCAGTTACCTCACAATCTTACAGAAGGTTGCAAATCATGCTGCACTGCTGCAGATGGATCACACTAGCAAGCAGCAGGTTAGTTTAGAGTATCTGAAAAATGCGCTTGTGGAAATTGGGAAGAAAATTGGGATGAAAATTGCTGCTGGCCTCCTTTTAAGTTGTAGCTAACTTTGCAAAATTCCTTTTTCATGCACTATTTCAGAATACAGTCCAATTAGATAGGGATGTTAGACAATATAATCTTTGCTTTCTGGTTGCTTATCTGAAAGTAAGGGTTATGGAAATGCTAGAGACTTTTAGAGGGGGAGATTAATTTTTAGTGTTTTTTGACAGTCCCGTTTTGGGACAAGTGCCTAGTAAGAGAATATTTTTGTGCAGATAAATGAATAGACAATTAAAAATTGAAGTTTTTTTCTGTAGTAATTTGTATTCAGATATGTGCTTCTTTAAGTAATGAGGCATGTTTCAGTAGACAATGCTGAACAAGAGAACAGAATCAGCTTCTTTTGCTACTGTGGTAAGTAACCTGCAAGATCCACAAATGGCAGTTGTCTTTTAAAAATTATCTTTAAGATCCAATAATGAGCAAAGGGATTTTAGAGGTGTTACCACTTCTTCTCTGGAGCCACAAAGGAGTGGAAATGATAAAATTCTATCTAATTTTGGCCGGTTTGTTCCATTAAAGCAGTTTTGCTTTTTAGGAAGTGTTAGTGAGTAGGGTCTTATATGCAGTATATACCAAAATGTTTTCGGCTCTTTTTTGTAAAACATGTATTTAGTTTTTGTGGTAATAACAGTTAAGTTTTATGTAGCTTTTGCACAGTTTCCCATATTATTGTTTTTTATTGTTGTCTTGGTGAGACAATATGTAATTAGTACATTGGGTTTTCATGCCAGAGATTCTAGTGAAGTGCTGGTACACAACTGTTAGATAATGCAAAGCTCAAGCCGACACAGTGCTTGAGATTGATAGTTCTTGTCAGTCCTATTGCAGACCTGGCCCAGGAGGAGCATCTTTTCAGTAGTAACTAGAACCCACAGTTACAGATTAAGATCCTGTTTCCTTTTTAAATGAAGCAAACCAAAACACAAAGGGGTTGTTTTATCCAGCATTTCTGCAGTGAATTGAATGAAAACACAACTCTTTTCTGCTTGAGTTACTTTGGCAGATCACTTGTTTAAACCTGTTTAACTACTTGTATGGCTTATTCATATCCCAGTGTAGCTCTAGTTTTAAATGTCTGCTCAGACTTTCTGCTTTTCTTCCAGGAAGCACATATCAAACGGGTATGCAGCCAGGTATTTTCCAGTTTTCCGCATTTTTTGCAGCTGAACAAAGATGCAGCTTTTGAAACCGTTTCAGATCCAAAGTACAGTGGAAAAATGAAGGTAGGCCTGTTCTTTAGAAGAAAATAGGTGTTAGTAATATTAATTAGAAACAAAAATTTACTAGAAGTGTTCTTGAGCTGAGAGTAATTGGAGGATGAGAAACTATGCAGAGTGGAGTGTATGGGATTTTTGCTCCCTATAAGCCTGGATATTCACACAGTTGCTGTGGCATGACTGATAGGTGGTGGCAGGACTGTCTTTTTCTAACAGTAGTGGTTGTTATCATTATATTCATATGTTACTATGTATATATGACAGACCTGAATGTTTGCTTTGTTTTGTACTCTTAAGTATCTTATGGAAGTCAGCATTACTGTTAAATTAGCCACCACCACATATTTAATACATAGTTGTTAAAACTAAGTCATGAGTTTCAGTCATGCTAATGAAAGTCTTCTTTTATTGGTTAGAACACATGTTCCTCTCTCTAGTGATTTGTTTCTTGAGACTTGCATACTCTGTCACTGCCTTGCAACATTTTCATTATGTGTTTTTTTGACACAGTGATGAACAATGCAGACAAGCAAAAATGCCTGAGTTAAGACAGAGGTTCTAAAATTACCTGCCTTTAAAGACAGCAGCTTACAGAGCTGCCTGTTGGGATGCATCTGCTCCAAACTGTGGCTTTAAGTCTGAGTTGCTTCTGGAACAGCATAGACTGCAGCATTGTCTCAGTGATGAAGCTGGCTGTGGGTTGCATGGAACCTTGTCTGGTAGTAAACTGTAGCGGCACAAGAACCGGTGCTTTTGTCTTTCTGACTGTACTGAGCTTGTGCTAATACTGTGCTTGATACTGATGAGATGTCAGTCAGGTTGAATGTTTGCTTTTGATATTAAGAAGGTCCATGCAGTTAGAATAAGGCATCTCTGAGCTACCAATAGGTAAGTCCCAAGCCAGTATTATGTTTTTTTGATAAATTGCCCAAATGTAATTTGAACAAGATAAGAAGTACACAATTCAAAGTAACAAGCTTCTAGCATGGTTAATTGTGGGTGCTTTTAACTGTTAGTAGCTTAAATGCTGATCTTCAATCTAGACGTGCCTGGAATATTGTGCTTTCTGTTTAATTTTTTGTTTTTTAGCTTATCACTGTATCCTGAACTTTTGTCTCAAGGTAATTTTAATACAGATTGTAGGTAACTGCAAAAAAACCACAAGGCAAGAACCCTTTCCCCTCAAACCCCAAATCGTAAATACATATTCTTGAGAAAAGCCCTTTTTAAAAAAAAATTCAATGTATTTCATGTGAAACTGGATTTTTAAATCCTTTCTTGTCTTTTTGAAGTAATACTTGTATTGAGAAATATTTCTTCTCTATGATTAGTGGATGAGAGGTGCCATATAAATATCTGGAGAAAAACAAGGAAGGGAATTGAGAAACCTGCTATAATCCTGTGACAGTGCACTTCATTTAATACTCTCACCTTTTAAAGAAGTCAGTCAGGACCTGTAAAACTAGAATTGCTTGAGAGTGGCATATTGGTACATGGGTCCCACTGTGGCTGTAGCCATTAAACATTTTACAAGATGTAGTATTTTCAATATGCCAACCCAAGTTTTCTTTTTGGAGTTTAAGATTATACCAAAGCCTAGAAAAAGCAGTCCCTGTAATCCAGAAGTACACTGGTAAGCGCTGATCACTTATGACTTTAGTAGGTCCTCTTTAGAATGAGAGATAATGTAACACGCAGGGATGTGATCTGAGCTTCAGCTTTGTGTTGTCAGTTATACTACAGAAGATGGAGTTTTCAGAAAAACTGCATATTCTTTCTATCACAGGGTGAATTTCATGCCTAGATTTTTAACTTGAAATAATTGAATATGTGAAAATTGAAATCAAAAGAATGTGTGGACTTCTTTGGAAATCACTGTTTTTCTGTCATGAAGTAAGACAGTTGGGATCTGCAAAGTATAAGGACAATTGATACCATTGCTTTTGAAACAGAAAGATAGCAGATTGTCCATACATAAACATCCAAGACTGCTTGGAAGAGGAAGATAAATGGTTTGAAAAGCCTGCAGTAATTACCACTCTGTCTGATTATTTATACTCTTTTATTAAAATTGTGGCTTAGAGAGATTCTGTATGCTTTCCAAATGAAAAAACACTAACTGTCTAGGCATTTGGAATACTTTTGCTTTTATAACTGAATTATAAAATCATTAGGGATTGGAAGGGACCTCGAAAGGAGACACCTAGACCAAGTCACACAGGAACATGTCTGGGCAGGTTTTAAATGTCTCCAGAGAAGGAGACTCCACAAGTCCCCTGGGCAGCCTGTTCGAATGCTCTGTTACCCTCACTGTGAAGAGTTCCTTCTAGTATTTATATGGAACTTCCTATGTTCCAACTTGCACTCATTTCCCCTTGACCTATCACCAAATGAAGAGCCTGGCTCCATCTTCCTGACACCCACCCCTCACATATTTACAGAGATTGATGAGGTCACCCCTCAGTCTCCTCCAAGCTAAAGAGACCCAGCTCCCGCAGCCTTTCCTCTATTTGTAGAGTTATGGAATCCTGTTTTTCTCCTAAATCTCTTAGAAATAACCACGTTGCATTGATTTGTTCATTTTTGCCTGTCAAAATATCATTACTTCAGTACAAAAATTGAAGTCTATCAAGGCGTGTTGCAGATAATATTAACTTCTGACATTGCACATAGCCCTGACCCAGGCAGCCATGATTTTGAAGGCTTAAAAACACTGTAGGCTAACCTGAGCATCTCTGTACAAACAAGTTATTCTCAAAGGTGAGAGGTTAACATATTACCAGTGAGACACCTCACAAAGTTTCGTGATGGTGAAAATGTGTGCAAGCACAGAATTTCTCTTTGATTCAAAACAATTTTTTACTTTTCTCTGTTTGACAGAGATGTTCTTCTTACAGTTTACCTAAAATCCCAGTGGGCATCTAATTGATCCATTTGTTTATGAAAACAATATGGATTTATTCATGTGTGGTCTTGTAAGAATTAATTATTTGACTTGTACTTCAGTAATACAAACAACAACACAGTAGCCAGGTGTCTTCTGCTTTTCATTTCTTAACATGCCTAAACAAACTGCAAGTGTAAGTCATTTAGCTCTTGTTAAATGGCTTGATACAAATTTTTCTCAGTAAAATAAATCCTGGTTTGTAAGCTCTTGTACACTGAAACCAGGCAAAAATTATCTTGTACTTTGTTTTCCCTTGTAACTGTCTGGTTACCATAAAATGGATTATAAGTTATGTGTAATTTCCATTTTATATTCTAGATACTATGCAGAACTTTAAAATTAATATAAACTTCCATTTAGTATTTGGTTGTCAAAGATTTGTTAGGGTTTTAGTGAAATGAGTGTTGATTAATAGTTTATGTATTTATCAGTGAATAAATACAGTGTTTAAAATATTTATTGCCCAGTGGGAGAAAGCGACAGACATGGTGCAGAAAATTCCTCTTTCCCCTGTGTGTATTGCTTCTGCGCAGTACTCTGGAGCTGCCACTGCCAGATGTGGACACGCTCCTTTTGAAAATAACAGTATCACTATTATACACAAGGCTTTGGATTATTTGCTTCCCTACCAGCAGAACATTGTGTGTGGGCGGATTATTGGCATTTCAAGGTCTGTGCAGAGTCTGGGAAGCTGGATCCTACTGTAAACAACGACAAGAGTGGGAGCAGGCAGGGGCAAACATCTTACTGATTATTTTAAGAAGATAGGTTCCAAAAAATTCTGAACATAGATGTAGTACAGGAAACTTAAAAAAAATCTCTGTTTTTGCAGGAACTGTGTGCATTTGCTGATTGGAAAAATTCACAAACTGAGCTAGGGTGAGATAAGTAACGTTTTGTTTCAGTCCATGCACTGACACAAGTTGCTTCTGAACTAACACCTGTTAGGGGTGTGATAACCTTTTTTACAACCTTATTTTAATATACTTCACTGAAAAACATGAAGATCCAGTTTCTTCATTACATTTGGCACATTTATTACCTTAGTAATGTTTTTTGTAAAGCCTGTTTCACTTTGCAAACAGTGTATTACAGTGTAGCCTGTTTAAAGCTTGAAAACACATGTAACTGTGTGAGAGATGACCTGTAGATAAAATGTCTTAATTTGTATTCTGTGCTTCATTTACAGGTCCTTCAGCAGCTTTTAAATCACTTCAGGAAAAACAAGGATAAAGTTCTTCTTTTCTCCTTTTCCACAAAGGTGAGCTCCATATGATTGTTATCAGCTGCAGCATAAAGCACTGAGGTGACAGCTGTCAACCACATTTCCTTCCTCTCTGTGCTATAGGAAGTAATCATGACAGTGTGCTGTACTCCAGAAGCATATAGAAACTTATATTATCTCATTGCAAGAATCATAGAAACATTACGGATTGGAAGGGACCTCGAAAGATCATCTAGTCCAATCCCCTGCAACAGCAGGATCACCTACACCAAGTCACACAGGAACACATCCAGGAGGGTCTTGAACATCTCCAGTGAACGAGACTCCACAACCACCCTGGGCAACCTGTTCTAGTGCTCCGTCACCCTCACCGGGAAGAAGTTCCTTCTCAGGTTGATGTGGAACCTTCTGTGTTCCAGCTTACACCCATTGCCCCTCGTCCTATCACTACGTGACACTGAGAATAGCCCAGCTCCATCCTCCCAACACCCACCCCTCAAATATTTATAGACATTAATGAGGTCACCCCTCAGTCTCCTCCAAGCTAAAGAGACCCAGCTCCCTCAGTCTTTCCTCGTAAGGGAGGTGATCCACCTCCTTAATCATCTTTGTTGCCCTTCACTGGACCCTCTCCAGCAGCTCCACATCCCTCTTGAACTGAGGAGCCCAGAACTGGACACAAAACTCCAGGTATGGTCTCACCAGTGCAGAGTAGAGGGGGAGAAGAACCTCCCTTCGTTTGCTAACCACCCCTGCTCTGATCCACCCCAGGATGCTGTTGGCCTTCTTGGCCGCAAGAGCACAATACTGGCTCATAGTCATCCTGCTGTCCACCAGGACCCCCAAGTCCCTTTCCCCTACACTACACTCCAACAGCTCAGTCCGCAGCCTATACTGGTGCCTGGGGTTGTTCTTGCCCACATGCAAGACTCTACGCTTACCCTTGTTATACTTCATTAAATTCCTCCCTGCCCAGCTCT
>VXBP01002639.1:563-14090 GCA_013400115.1 Rhinopomastus cyanomelas
TCATAGGATCATAGGATCATACGATGTTAGGGGTTGGAAGGGACCCAAGATATCATCGAGTGCAAACCCCCTGCCGGAGCAGGACAAAACTATCTAACACAGATCACAGAGGAACACATCCAGGAGGGCCTTGAAAGTCCCCAGAGAAGGAGACTCCACGACCTCCCTGGGGTCCACTGTTCCAGTGCTCTGTGACCCTTACAGTAAAGAAGTTCCCCTTTGTGTTGAGGTGGAACCTTCTTTGCTGCAACTTACACGCATTGCTCCTTGTCCTATCACAGAGAGCAAGTGAAAAGAGCCTGTCCCCCCCTCCTGGCCAGCCTTCAGATACTTATAAACATTTATCAGCCAGTCTCTGTGCCTGACAAGACCATGGAGCAGATCCTTCTGAAGGCTCTGATAAGGCAAGCAGGTAATAAACAGGGTGATTGGTGACAGCCACACGGCTTCCCCAGGGTTAAGTCCTGCCCAACCAATCTGGTGCCCTTTTTCGATGGGGTCACAGCCTTGGTGGGCAAAGGCAGAGCAACAGGCATCACCTACCTGGACCTGTGCAAAGTGTTCAACACTGTCACATAACACTGATCTCTACATTAGATCGATACGGATTGGATGGATGGACCGCTCCTTAGATAAGGAGCTGGCTGAATGTTCGCACCCAAGGAGTTGAGATCAATAGCTCAGTCTCGAAATGGAGCTATGTGATGAGGGGTACTCCTCAAGGTTTGTTACTCAGACATGGGGTATTTAATATCTTTGTTGGCAATATGGACAGTAGAATTGAATGCACCCTCAGTAAGTTTGCTGAAGACGCCAAACTCTGTGGGAAAGTCAACACACTGAAGGGAAGGGAAGGTAAGCCACCCAGAGGGATCTTGCCAGGCTCAAGAAATTGGCTCCTGCAAACTGTATGAAGTTAAACAAGGGCAAGTGCAAGGTTCTGTACCTGGGTCAAGGCAATACCATGCACAAATACAGATTGGGAGGCAAAAGGATGAAGGACAGCCCTGACCAGAAGGACTTGAGGGTGATGGTGGACCAGAAGTTTGACATGAGTCATCATTGTGTGCTTGCAGCCCAGAAAGACAATCGTGTCCTGGGCTACCACAAAAGAAGTAGGGACAGTCAGTCAAGGGAGGTGATTCTCCCCCTCTGCTCTGCACTTGTGAGACCCCCACCTGGAGTACTGGAACCTGTTCTTGAATACCCAACATAAGAAGGACATAGAGCTCCTGGAATGTGTCCAGAGGAGAGCAACTCAGATGATCAGAGGGCTGGAGCACCACCCTCACGACACGCTGAGCAAGTTGGGGTTGTTCAGCCTACAGAAGAGGATGCTCCCAGGTGACCTTATAGCAGCTTTCCAATATCTGAAGGGGCCTACAAGAAAGCTGGGGTAGGGATTTTTACATGGGTGTGTAGTGAGAGGATGTGGGGAAATGGTTACAAACTTGAAGATGGGAGGTTTATGTTGGACATTAGCAACAAATTCCTATGCAAGTGATGAGATGCTGGAACAAGTTGCCCAAGGAAGTTGTGGCTGCCCCATCCCTGGAGGTTAGAATTAGCTGATCTTTAAGGTCTCTTCCAACTTTAGCCATTCTATGTTTCTATGATTAAGACCACCACAAAATTCACAAAATGTTACAGTTTGGAAGGGAACTTGAAAAATCATCTAAGTCCAATGCCCCTGCTGGAGCAAGGTAAGCCTACAGCACCTAGTATACTCAGACTGTCTCAAGATATGAGGTTCTACACAAGGCTCAAACCCATGACCCTGGGATTCAGAGTCACATATTCTACAAGCTGAAGCAGCCAGGTGTCCTTAAGCACCAGATCTACATGACTTTTAAACACACGCCAGGATGGTGATTCAGCCACCTCCCTGAGCAGCCTATTCCAATGCCTGATGATCCTTTTTTTCCCTAATGCCTAATCTAAACTTCTTCTAACGCAATTCCCTTTCATTCTATTGCTTGCTACTTGTGAGAAGATGCCAACCTCCCACTTGCTACAGTCTCTCTTCAGGGAGTTCTAGAGAGTGATAAGGTCTTCCCTCAGCCTCCTTCTCTCCAGCCTATGCAGCCCGAGCTCCCTCAGGCACTCCTCACTAGGCTTGTTCTCCAGATCCTTCATCAACCTTGTAGATTTTCTTTGGACCCATTCTAGCACCTCAATGTCTTGTAATGAGATACCCAAAACTGAGCATAGTATTTAAGGCGTGACCTCACCAACATCAAGTACAGGGGGAAATTATGTGCTTCTCAGGACTTAACTCCCCAAACCAAGCCCAAAAGTACCTACTGAAGAATTTACACCTGGTGCAGCCAAGTCATAGGACTCCTTGTTTAGTTCTGGTTATAAAATTCACATATAAAACTATTGTGTCTTATCCTTTAAAAAAGTAATCTTTGAATAACTAAGTCTACAAAGTCAGTGCAGTGGGTCTGCTCTAGAAAAACATAATTATCATCATGTTCAGATGGCAGTCTCCAACTCTCTACCAACAGAAATCAAACAAAAAGTTCCTTACTGGCAAGACCATAATTTACTGTAATTTCTTCTGTGTCTTTGCAGTTAACAATTAGAACAATTTCATAGTTCTTGTGAATGGTGGGGCTCAGCTCCTTTTCCATACCACTCATAGTTGGATGGCTACTATGCAAACCATTTTATCTCTGTCACCACCAGGCTTATCATGGAAAGAGACTCATTTATACCAAAGAATAAGTCTAAACTTCTGCCTTACGTGAAGAAGCTGTTAGAAGATTGTGACTTCTGAGTGCGAGTAAACCAGATAGTTTTGAGAATCTCACAAAAATAATCACAGGTGTAAACTGCACCTTCCTTCTTGTGAGCATGGTGCCTGACTGCAAGTTACAGGTCCTGGCAGAAGCACATTTCCCAAGGGAAGCACAGACTTTGGAAACCAAATATTCCCATGGATTACTTAAAAATATTTAAACATCTCCTGAAGAGGTTTCATAGCAAAATGCACCGTGTAGATTACTGCCATCCTCTCAGTGAAAACACCGAATCAAAATAATCAATGGTTTATTCTTGATACACTCCCACTGTGTTAATTGAGATTAATCAATGTTAAAAAATTGGGTGGTTTTTTTTACAATATCAATCCAGATTCCCTCCTGCTGGCATATGGAAAAGGATCCCACCAGGCCAAATTCTACCCTCAGCTATGTACCCGTAGTGCCTGCAGACCTCATACACTACCATCTAAGAATATAATTTGACTTGCAGGCCAGCAACTTTGATAGCTCAAAGCTCTTCTGAAAGAGGGGAGCAGAAGGAAGAAATTTACTTTCTGTTTATCAGGACAGGGCATAAAAGAGAAGAGCACTGTAGGTAGTCAGACGAAGCTGTGTGACATCAGGTGTTCGAGAACACTGTCTATGTAGAGAAGCAGAAACAACGATAAACTTGTATGCAACTTGTATAGTCACATACAAAAGAAATCATGAATGAAAAATGAATTGTTGATAAAAGAGTCCATAATGAAGCAGAGCCCTGTACAAATGAGAAAAGTAAATTTTGCTAATGCAAAAAAAATGAAATCTGTAACTCCTTTTTTTAAACTCCCTGAGGTCCATGAGAATAAAAGAGTGCTGCCCTTATACTCTTCTGGCCAAACACCACCGGTTAAGATTTGGAGGACTGACCCCTGACACTACATGACAGATTAGGGATTCAGCACGATATAGTTGCCCATGGCAATATAAGGGCATGAGTGCTACTGGACTACCTCTTTCTTTCTTGGGCTAGCATCCAGGGTTGCTGCTGTTTTGTCTGTTCATGACAAGTGGACTGAATATCAGTGTGTGTGGGATTCTTGGATTGATGGCTGGCTTTATTTCTCTGACAAGGAACTACATGCTCCAAATGTGTTGGGGCCTCAGCTAAAGCAAAAAAGGCCTACCACTCCTTTTCTCAGTTCAATCCTCCATCTCTTTGACATATTGATTATTATCATTTGACTCTGCTACAGCACTGTCAGTGCATACTGATCTGGAGATTGTACTACCATATAAAGAAGTTATTTTCATCCCTTTACATATCCGAGGGCAGATTTCATTCATAAGGTACTACATAGCAGATAGATGATTATGTCTATGTATGGGAGGAGCAGAAGAACCTGAGAAGAAAATAAATTGACTAGAGCAAGCAGTGGTTACACCACGCCAGCTGTTTATTTAGCTCTGGACATATTTTTTAAAGTGTCATGGTGGAGAAGAAATTTAAGGAGAGACCTGCCCTGGGGTAGTCTCTGCAGGGAGCATGCTCCATGCCAGAAGGGTATTGAGGAATCATAGAATCATAATTGCTGGAAAGGACCTCCAGGATCTCCAAGTCCTAGCATCTCCCTAACTACTAGACCATGGCCTCAAGTGCTCTACCTATCTGTTTTTTAAACATCTCCAGGGATGGTGATTCCACTGTCTCCTTGGGCGGCCAGTTCCAGTGCCAAGCCATTCTCTCAATAAAGAATTTCTTCCTAATATCCAATCTAAAACTCCCATGACACAACTTAAAGCCATTTCCTCTCATCCTATCATTAGGGAGAATGATATATCTCTATCCTATCCTTCTAATTTGGGAGAAGAGACCAGCACCAGCCTCGCTACAACCTCCTTTTAGGTAGTTGTAGAGAGCAATAAGGTCTCATTTCAGTCTCAGCTGCTCTTTATGGGGCCTGTTTTCCAGACCTCTCAACACCCTCCTTGCCTTCTTTGCACCCGCTCCAGCACCTCAATGTCCTTCTTATACTGTGGTGCTCAAAACTGGACACAGGATGTGGTCTCATGAGTGCAGAGTACAGAGTCACCATTTCCTCCCCACTCCTGCTGGTTACATCATTCCTGATACAGGCCAGGGTGCTGTTGGCCTTCTTTGCCATGTGGGAACACTGCTGGCTCCTGTTCAGCTGTCTGTCAACAGATACCCTAAGTCCCTTTTTGCCAGGTAGCTCTCCAGCCACTCTTCCCCCAGCTGCAGTGTTCCTGGGGGATGTTGTGACTGAAGTGCATGACACTGCTTTTGGCTTTGTTAAACCTCAACCCAGTGGCCTCAGCCCATTGCTCCAGCCCCTGTTCAAATCTCTTTGCAGTGCCCCTCTGCCCTCCAGCAGATTGACATTCCTGCTTAGTTTTGTGTTATCTGCAAATTTACTGAGGGAGCATCCAATCCCCTCATCCAGGTTATTGATAAAGATGTTAAACAAGACTGGTCCCCAAACTGAACCCTCAGGGACACCACTTGTGACTGGTCGCCAACTGGATTTAAACCTATTCACAACTCTCTAGGTTTGGTCATCCAGCCAGTTTTTAACCCAGCAAAGAGTCCACCTGTCTAAGTCGTGAGCCGCCAGCTTCTCCAGCAGAAAGCTGTGGGAAACTGTGTTAACTGCCTGACTGGACCTGATAAGTCCAGGTAGACAGCATCCACCACTTTTCCCTCATCCACTAGGTGGGTCACATGATCAAAGAAGCATATCAGGTTGATTAAAAAGGACTTGCCTTTCACGAATCCGTGTTGGCTGGGCCTGTTATCCTGCACTTGCCATGTGATCACCCTCAAGCTGAACTTCTCCATAATCTTCCCTGATACCAAGGTCGAGCTGACAGGCCTGAAGTTTCTTGGATACTCACTTTTGCCCTTCTTGTAGATGTGTATCACATTGGCAAGGTTCCTGTCATCCGGGACCTCCCCCATTAAGCAGGACTGCTGAAAAATGACAGAGAGATGCTTGGTAAGTTTCACCACCAGCTCTCTCATCACTCTCGGGTGGACCTCATCCAGCACCATGGGTGTCCAGTAGACTACTATTTCCTGCATTAGGAGGGGAACACACTGCTCTCCAACCCTATCTTCCAACTCAGGGGGCTGAAGATCATGAGGATAACTGGTCTGACTACTAAAAACTGAGGCAAAGAAAGCATTGTCATTTGTTGTATGTCAGAGCGGTCAGAAAGCAAACGACATAGAACACAAAGGAAAAGGAGAGATAGAAAGAAAGACTTTATTTACACAGTTAGTTCCCTATTATATCCTTTCTGCATGCAGGAATCCTCATTTTATTGGTACAATCAACTATAAGCAAGTGGCAATTGGCACTTTAGCTTCATACGCCCCTTGCTCTGTCTCTGTGTCAGCATGGTCAGTTGTTTACATTCTTCAGATATCTCTGACTCCTTGTTCTCACGGCCACACTTTAATCCATCCCAGGTCAAACTCTTCTGCTTCAGTCAAAGGGACTACGGACTCCCCATAGCTCCCTCACAATTAAGTGTCTCAGTCCTTTTCTCATCCTTGAAAATTATGTTCTCTCTTGAGTCCAGTAAAGAATGGAGACTCTCCCTGATTCTTTTTTTTGTGGTTAATGTATTTGGAAAAACACTTTTTATTACCTCTTGCCGTTGTGGAAGTTGCAGGATCATCCCTGATGGCTGTGCTACTGCTGAGCTTCCTGGTTGCTTAGTGTGTGTGGCAGTCAAATATATCTCGAAATGTGTTTTGATCAACTAGAGAACCATAGATGTAGAATTTTTTTTCAAAGGGTTTTCTTTGATTCTTCCGATGGCCCACAGCTAGCTAAAGGTCATGGTTTAAAAACCCCAATGAAAAAATTAAATATTTCCCCCTAAGATAATAATAATGGGCCAAATTAAAAAACCAGTACAGGGAAGCTTTTAAAAGAAAGCATTTATGTATTCCAGACAAAAAAACAAAACTTACTTGATTTGGGGAAGAAAACAACAAGACATTTTCATTCACCTCACATAAATGCACCAAATAAAAAGATATACACAGAGATATATGGAAATTCATCAACATTTTCGTAATAACTAACCTAAAACTTCAATGTCCAAATCCTAAAAAGAGAAAAGAGACTTCCATCTGTACCTGCATGGTACCCACAAAGTTCATGCACAGGTTCCTCAGAACCAGTGAGCATTTAAAAAAAGTCCAGTTGTCTGTTTCATGTGCTTTCATGTCTGTGCTCTGTCTCCAAAATGCCAATTCCTATGACCATGAGCAAGGGGAGAACTTCCTCTGTTTCAGCAACCATGGAATCTAGATGAAGCTTTCTTTCTGCTGACCCCTGAGGAAACATGCTCTCACTATACAACATGTTTCCAAGGGCAAAATGACTGCTGCATCTAGCACAGTGCCCTCTGTATCCTCTCTACATCACAGATGGGGAAAAGCAGTGAAGATGGATTTGAAAAAGTAAAAAGAGGGGCCAGAAACCAAAACTCCAAACCCCTTCCGCCAGCCCAAACCTACTCCACTCTCAGAAAATGTATAAATTAAGCTTGCTGTTTCAGACAGTGCTTTTCAAGGCAAGTAGCATCGTTTCAAAACACCACAGTAAATAAATGCACATAAAAAATTGTGCACACGTCTGTGTCCCAAATAAAAAGATGACAACATTACTTGCACAGTTAAAACTCAGGAGTCAAGATATGCCTCAGTGAAGAGCACACAGATTTACTCATTTCAAAGCATGTTAGTTAAGCAGTCACAAGTTGTACCTTTAATCACATAAGAAACCGTTTCAAGATGCTTCGTCATGACTAGAAAATTGGTGTTTTATGGCACAGGGCACATTAATTTCCTCTGATCACTGAGGATTTAAGAGCTTGCTTATGGGTTGTACAAAACAAGCCTGAGGTCTAATTGTTTAACATTAAGCAGTAGTTCCAAGATGAGTACTGGAAACTGGAGAAATTCCTCTTAAGTATTTGTGTGGTTTGAAAACTAAGTGAACAGCATATTTCCATTTAGTGAATCTGTGGTGAACTTGATCACTTTAATATGGGAGCCGAGGTGGCAGGAGGAGGAAGTGAAGAGATTTATTGTAAAACCATCCACTTAAATATATATCAAACCACAGTAAGTTTCCAAAGTCCCCAGAGGCCACTTTTGCCTTTTTTAGCGGTCATGTAAGGGGGTATTTTTTGTGTGGGGGGTTGGCATGTCTAGCTTAAATGGTATATAATAAGTGAAAATAACAACCAGCTGGTTGGTGTATAATAGAAAGTGACTGACAGAGTGGCTGTTATTTTGCTTTCTCTCACTCCCCTTGTCAGAGCTTCAAAATGTATGTTTAATATGGTGTATTAACAGCACTATTATGGCTATAAATATTAAACCCCAAATCCTCATGAGGAGCCCTGCTGAGAAGAAATTTGATTTCTGGGCATGTGATTTTCCAGTGATGCTGCCATCAGAACCATAGAGGCAGTTTCCAGCAGAAATGCATGACATATCACACGGTGCATGGTCTCCTGCTTCTCACATGCACTTCCCAAAGCCTTTGGTGGTCACAGCAGGGGCTGTCAGTATTTTCAGCACTCTCTGCACAGCATTCCTGCATGAGACATTGCCAAAAACCTCCACTGAAGTAAAAAACTGGTCCACAATTTGCAGGAAAGCATTCCAGAAGGTGGAAAAAGCAATAAGGACTAGCCCTGCTTTTGCTGCATTACATTTGAGGATTCCTTTCCTAACAAAATCCCACTGACTTCTCAGGTGTGTGAGATTTAGGTACACAGCTTCCATTGCCTTTCCTGGAATTTGCGTAGTGAAAACCCATACATTGCTGAAAATATGGGGGTATCTAATAATGTTATAGGCTTATTTCTGCATGGGTGACATACATGGGAGCTTTACCACTAGCTGAGGTCAAGTTTTAAAGGTACTTAATTTCATAAGTACCAAATTCATGGATTTTCCTCATACTCTTGTTTTTCTGCTGTGATAAATGTAGCCCTTCAAGATTCTAATTTCTCCAAAACAAAAGGGACCCAGACTTACACCATCCCTAAAGCTGTTAACACTGGCATTGGGAATCATAGAATCGTAGAACCATTAGAGATTGGAAGGGACGTCAAAAGATCATCTAGTCCAATCCCTCTGACACAGCAGGATCACCTAGACCAAGTCACACAGGAACACATCCAGGCAGATCTTAAGCATCTCCAATGAAGGAGACTCCACAACTTCCCTAGGCAGCCTGTTCCAGTGCTCCATCACCCTCACTGGAAAGAAGTTCCTTCTGATATTTATGTGGAACCTCCAATGTTCCAGCTTACACCCATTGCCCCTTGTCCTATCACCAGATGAATGAGAAGAGCGTGGCTCCATCCTCTTGACACCCACCCTCCTTCAAATATTTATAGACTTTGATGAGGTCACCCCTCAGCCTCCTCTTCTCCAAGCTAAATAGTTACAGGAGGTGAGCAAGCAGTTGTAGAGTAATGGAAAATTCCTTGTGGAAGTGCAAGGAGCAGAAGGACAGCTTAATATCTGAATTCACTCTTTAAATGTAACTTAGATGAGGGACTGAAGACCAGAAAGGGCTGCAGCAAAGAGGATTAAGATCTCCCACAAGACTTCCACTGAGAGCCAAGAGCCTTCCTTACTTAATGATAATAACTTACTTATTCTTACTTCCCCAGAGTGTTGTAAGGCTTAATTAGTTAATGTTTGCAAAGTGCTTTGTAGATGCGAAGAGCAATATACATAGTAAGTATTATTAACTGGCAGAAGACTTCCATGTGAGAAGTCCCTACAGTCTATTAGGAGTAAATTATTCAGTGAGCTTCCTAAAATTATGGGGGCAAGGTACCAAGAGCTCAAAAACGCTGCAAGTCCACTTCCACAGATTCCTTGTATTTCACACACTGAGGCCATGTTTCAAAAACTGCTTCTGTCCCCTCAGCACTACACTCCAAGACAAACCAGGAGGACAATGTCTGGGAGAACCTCACTGGACCTGAAGGGATTTGCCTGCTCTTCACTAGGCTAAAGACAGGATTTTTGCCTGTTATATGGTCACAGCTTCAATTGTACCCTAAAACCTTTCATGAATTTCTTCTGAGATAGAGAGGAAACCTTCTTGCAAGCCAACCTGGAGCCTAATTTTTCTGGGGAACCTGGAGGCTGATTCTTCCAGAGTTTGCTAGACCTTGTTTGTTGGACAACAGCAATTGCCAAAATGTAGCAATAAACAGCTGCTTGACCTACAGAATTATTGCTCTGCTTTTTTACCAATATATATGCTAAATACTACACACCTGACTAACAAGCTGGAATTCCACAGCTGACAAACAAAACAACAGAAAGTTATCAGATCCTTCAGACACTGTAGAAATTAGATACACTCAGATGTGTTGCCATTTAGTTTTCCATTTAATTTCCAGCACAATGAGAATTGCTTGTACAAATCTTTGCTTTTTATTTTTTTTCATTCCTGTATGTTTTGTCCTTTCCTTTACATGTGGATTGGTTATTTGGCTCGGTACACTATTGTCTCATACAATTATACTAGAGATAAAGTAGGTTTTTCTGGCACCTGAAGAAGAGCAGTGATATGAAAATAAAGGATCACTGTAGTTGACATACTTTTCCCGTCTTGGAGTCATTGTGAACAATATAAATGTAGCTCAATACTTTGGTCCCAATTCAGCTCGCTCTTCAGGTTGTGCTGTCAGATACACACATTCTGTTTACTACGTGTGCTGCAGACCATCTAGCAGTCCCAGGTGGACTTTGGTCTCTGTCTTGCATCTGCATCTCAGTGGTCATTTACTTCTCACTCTTTGCGAGTGTTCACTCATTGTTACAGCCAAGACAGAGGTGCTTCTCAAGTTCCTGGGAAAGAGGACACATTTGAAAATGGACCAGAGTCTTTCATTTTGCTTTAATCAAGGCAGCAACAAATACACATATACAAGCAGTCTCTACCTGCCTTCTCTCTAGGCACGGAAAATACTAGAGTATAGTAAGCCTGATGTGATAAATCCCCCAACACTGCTTCTTTACTGTGAGGGTCACGGAGCACTGGAACAGACTCCCCAGGGAGGTCTCCTTCTCTGGGGACTTTCAAGGCCCGCCTGGATGTGTTCCTCTGTGGTCTGTGTTAGATAGTTTTGTCCTGCTCCAGCAGGGGGTTTGGACTCGATGATCTCTTGGGTCCCTTCCAACCCCTAACATCCTGTGATCCTATGGGTGAGGTACCTCAACCTAACACTTGACTATCAATGAAGCCCATTAATGAGCATTTGGCACCTAACTCTACTCTGTGCCTACAAACTAGAAATACAAAAAGAGGGCAAGGCTTAGGAGCCTTTCTCTAAGCTAAGCTTAATAATTTGACTTGGTGTAGGTGATACTGCTGTTGCAGGGGGATTGGAATAGATGATCTTTCAAGGTTCCTTCTAATCCGTAGTGTTTCTATGACTATGATTACCAGTATCATACGCATAGAGAGAATATACTGGGTTTATACCATACTCATATTAAAATTCTGCTTGGATTGTTTGAATAATTGAATGATGACTGAAGAAACTATGCAATACCATACACTGGAAAGAAAATTTGAAGGAGTTTCAGCCATGTGTGTTTTGCCAAATAACTATGCAGCACTTCAAGCTTTTACGTGTCACAGCTAACAAAAAAGCAAGCTACAAGATCTATCAGCACAATATTTTTACCCTGACAACAATAGCTATCAGGGAGATGTTCTCCTTCCCACTGGTTCAACATTAGCAATGTATAATACAAATGCAGCATGTGAGATATATCTTACTAGGCGGATTTGATTTTTCAAATAGGTGTAAGCATTTCCTTTGAAACCTGTTTGTTTTAATAGGTTATAACAAGGTAAACAGCTGCCACATTCTCGTCAAGCACAAAGATGGATCTTTGTAGTTTTCTCCAGTCCATCTCACTGCAGAACAACTGATGAAGGCTCATCTTATAACCAAAATAAATACAACCACCATGTACATATTTTCCATGATACTCTAAGAACATCTGTTATTAACAAGCCTTCTGGTAACAAACCCTTTTATGATGCATTTATTCGAGATTCATCCATCGCAAAGAGTGGGGAATACTTAATTTGTTTTCTGTGCTGTACTTTGTTTGACTAAATAATTTATCACATTGATATTCTATCAATGCATCTTTCTTTAATGGTTAAACATGTGTTAATAATTCAAATATCTATGGGTGACCTCTTTGCACTCCTGAGATTTTCAAAAACCCCAGTGCTCTTTGAAGACACTCTATCATTATCATGTATGGCGCAAGTTAAAAGCCTTTTGTTCTTTCTTTTTTCTCCCTCCTCTTCCACTGATATGTACCTTTCCAGGAGCAGTCCTGTGGGCCATCAGCACCCTGGAGTTAGTATTAAGTGGAAGACCAAAGTTCAAGGTTTTTGAACTGCTGATTCAGTTGCAATACTTAAACACAGACCAATCATACTGCGCGGGCAGACAAGTGCATAAACCTCTTTATGCTTGTCTGGAAAACTATTTAGTTTTGATTAAATTCATCAACAGAGTCTGAAAACCTCAGAACTGGATGTATGCACAATTCACAGGTTATGCAATTACAATTTATTAGAGTCCAGCAGTCTAATGACGCTGGCCAAGACTCAAAAGAAGCTGATTGCTCTAAAATACCGCAGGTGAAAAAAGTAGTTACACATCTTCTCTAAGACTCCTGTGAGCAGTGCCTGCAACAACAGCAGCAATGTTTCCAGGTAAATTTGGTGACCCCTGCAATGGAGATCAGAAACTGCAAATACAGAATCTTATCTGCAAGCAATTAATGGGCAAACCTCTCCCCAGATTCACTGGGGAGCAAAAATCTTACTGTTTTCTGTATTTTACAGGTGACAAATAGGTCTAATTTCCCAGAATTTTAAATGGCAGCTTACAGTAGAGTCCACTGCAATGGATAATTTTGCATTCACGCCTACTGCTTTAACATGAAAGCACACTTCCTTGTTGAAGCTAAGATAACTTATGGTGAGAATTATTTATCATACAGTGAATCCTCACATGCAGTGGTTTCTTCCAAAGGGTATGTCACAAGTCTTGTTGATTTGATGGTGCTGATTCACACATTCTGGAAAGAAAAGACGGTTCCTCAGGAAGACAAGGTTTGAGACTATTTCTGGGAATTCTGGGAATATGCTCTTGGCCAGCAAAGCTCATGAGTAGTGTTCTCATCTTTTTGTCCCTTGTCATATTGTGTGTAAAACAAAAGCAGACACTGTCTTGTCTTGTGCAATGGCAGCTGGAATTGATATAGTTCTGTTGTGTGTAGAGAATTATACTAACGAACTAAATGTGTATAGGAGTGAGCAGAAAATATGCCTCTCATTATCTCAAAATAGGTCCCATCGGACAGGATCTTTCTCTCTGGAGTCACTACTTATTAAAAGAAAGAGGCATGAAAATAACGTACAAGGTGACATAAGAACGTTGTAGATTATTCCATAGTAACATTTGTTAATATCTTATATCTTTACCTCTGTCTGAAGAAAGAAGAATATTGCTGTTTGTATGATCTATTGTACTGTGTCGTTTTTATATACTGGTATATGCCACCATACCTCATATTTCTGGAAGGTAGAGAAACACAGTTCTTCTGAGCCTGATTCAGGAAATACAAACAATACCACAGTAATGATAAGGTTGGAAAAGACCTTAA
>VXBP01002645.1:0-20265 GCA_013400115.1 Rhinopomastus cyanomelas
TCAGCCTCTCCTCAGAGGGCTTGTGCTCAAGGCCCTCTTCCAGTGCCCTTGCACAATAGGTATTCTAAGTCTCTTTCATCATTGTGAAAACGTAACGTTACGGTAATTGACAGACTAAGCCATTTTAGAAATTATGCTATTTGCATGTAAACAATCTTAGGTACAAACACTTTCTGAAGCCCTATTAAATTCTTTTTTTGAAGCAAGAGAGGGAAATGATGCATTCCAAAAGGAGGAAGACTAGATCATACTATCATTACTGTTCATTCTGCACTTCCATGAAGGTGAAGCAAAACATGTAAAATGCTCTCATGTTTCACACATTTATCTGTATCCATTCTGGAAGCAAGATAACATATTACATGGATTTTATCAAGAATGTCAGTTGTTATTTAATTATCAACATATTAAGATAAATGCCAAGCTTTGCGAACCAGTGTGAGTTAATAGTTTCAGCATCCAACCAAAAGTCTTTCTAGTTGTTTTTCTTGTTTGAAGTAATGGTATAATATATTTGAGCCTAATGCAATGTTCCTTAAAGTTTACTACAGTTTTTTGTGGAGCATCCATTTTTGAGATGCTACTTCTGCAGAAGAAAAAAGCTAAATGTGCTAAACAACCTTTTTTACAATAATAAGCTTGCACAAAAGGGATATTTTATACACAGATGTTCTTGGCATTTTAGGTTTGCCTGAAAAACAAGTAAGATCACATAATTCTACATTGCCTGTAAAATGGGCAAACTCTACAGTTTTCCAAGAATTTAACTTCTTGAAACACTAGCAAAGCTCAAACTTCTGTGACAGCAGCATTGACATTAATCAATTAACTAGAATGAACATGAAACTAACTCAAATAAATAGCTACAGAGAATATATGAAAGTGACAAGGTCTTCTGTGAAAAATAAAAAACAACCATGATGCATATATGTAATGAAACAGAAAGGTGTGAAGAAAATAAATGGTTTGAAAAAAGCAGACGGATGCTTGTTCTCATTCTCCTACACACCATGAACACACTGACACTGAGTAGCACAATACTTTAGGTAAAACTCCATTACTTACTGATATAATTAACTGTTTCACAAGTTTCGTGTCGTCAATGCAATCAAAGGCTGCCAGCAAGACCAGATGAGAAAATTCACCCTGCAAAGACATCAGAAACCACATGCAGCCAACTTGTATGAATATGCTAATTACATAACTTTGAATCAAGAACACAGCACTTCATATCAAACACGACACAGTATGAACCACAAGCAAATGAGAGAAGCCCAGCACTTAGGGTCTCTCTAAAAGTAAAGCTTCTTACGGGAAATCCATTTTTTTCAACAGAGGTAAGTTCTGTTGTGCTTTTATGAGTTGATATCCTGCTTTATCACATCCAAGCTACTAACCCAATCCTACTGTATAAACACTTTGAAATTATAGGCTTTGCCTTGCAGGAGCATTAAATACTGATCTTATTTCTATAGTTATTTTACTTTAAACGGCGATACATCACATATAGCATTTTTAGAGATCACGTCTCTGTAACGAGCCATAACTCTATACTGCACTGCTAGAAAGCAAGTATTTATCACACTCAAAAGGGCCAACACCAACTTCCTTGTGTATCAGTGAGACTCTACATCAAAGTGCTCCAGGGTTGTTTTAGATATTATTTACCCACCGTCTCAGTTCCCTACATAATGTAATATTTATCATATTTATAAAATACAGCAACTCACTTATCTCAGCACTAGAAAATTACATAAAGAAACATTACTCAGATCAGCAGCCTCCAAAGTGGAATGCACGAAATAATCCATCTTAGTGCAGGAAGAAAGGGGTTTTTTTAGTACCATTAATAAATATATAAAATTAACCACCTGTTACCAATCTCATCATTCTTAAATTTCTGTTTCTCTGCATGTTTTATAAAGTATACTAGTACAGTAGCAAACATACAGAATTTACACATAAATAAATTTACACATAAAAATATATTAGGGATGCACACGCAAAGCTGTGTGGTCAAAAAAGTTGCAGTTTTGCCCAGCATTATGAAATCTGGTTGCAACTGTTACTCTGATGCTGCTGTAGTCTCCAAAGAGCAATGTAACTCAAAAAACCCTTATAAACTGATTCCGTTTTATGTCACTTCACCATTCGTTCATCTTGATGTTTCCTGACTTTAAAAGATTGACCATCTTTAAAGAAATATGTCTGTTCAAATGACGCTTCCCATGACACCCCCAACACATCTTCATTTCTGTTCCTTTTCTGTGTATGTTTGAATTGGAGTCAATAGAACTAAATAATGAGGCACGTGATGACGCAAAACATCTCAAAAACAAATACAAAAAAGGCAGAAAAAAACCCTAGGAATTGTATTTAACTCATCTAACATACAAGACAGTACTACACGTAGTGCCCAAAGCAAAGCTTCTCAGCGTGTCTCTAAACTTGTCATACAGTTCAATATATTTCACTTTATCCAAAATATCACATTTTTAAACATAGCTTCAGTAAGATCTCATCGTTTCAAATATCAAAGCTTATTCAAATTAGCCTCAATCAAATCACTACTTTCAGAGACTATGAAATAAATGGTCAATGAACACTCACCATTGCAATTTTTTCAATATACGTCTTCATAGTTTTCACAATGACCTTTCTGTCCTATCCAAAAGGAATCAAGAAATTCAGATGATCATATAAAGCCAGTGATTCTGAATTAATAAATTATTTACAACTTCAAAAATATAATTTTCAATTTGCTTACTAAAGCAAAGGCTATTTGCCAGCCTCACATCTGTAGTGTTATCAACACCTACAAAGAGTGTGAAGAGTTAAATCTGAACTGTGAGAGACAAAATCCCAGAGAGGTGAATATGTTTATATGTTTATAAGCCCAGGGTAACTTCTTCACTGTCCTCTTCCTACTCCCAACTTCATCTACATTAATAAATTAAGAATTTATGGCTAATAATCTTAAGAAGCATCATCTTCCAGAACTCTACTAAAAATGAGATGCTTCCACTACAGAAATTCTAATGAAAGCATCTGAATCACAAAAAACTACTGCTAATATCTGTCAATGTGTAAAGTGGGGACACATTTTAACCTTGCACTCAAATATTTAACTGTACTGAAATGTGCACTGGCAGAAGAACCCATATTCACCACTTCATGCTAGACTATTAGTAAAAAGGTCTGGGTAGTCACAAACTAAATAGTACCTTTGGAGTACCATGCCATAAGCACTGCATCGCTACTCGGGCTCCATCATGAGTGTGTGCCAAGTAGATGACAGCCTCTCTGATAGCTTCTATCATTTCCTGGGAAAGAAAAAAGGTGAAAGACAAGGCCTGAGGTGGGTGGAGAAGAGCATGAAAATTTATGATCTGTCCATAATACCACAGAGACCATCACCGGCTTTACAGAAGAATTTCTTAATCCAGCGACCTATGAAAATCAGGCTCAGAAGGAATCCAAAAGACTGTAAATGACACACATTTTTTGCTTGCAAAACTACACTTTATCATATTCATCCTATGAAATCCAGCAGAACTGTATTGAAGCTTGTCAAGTTTCCCTATGATCTAAAATTCAAGGAAGGGTGCACAGAACTGAAATATAAATTACACAGAACAAAGACAACCCTTCACTTAGGAAGAAAATCTGCAAAGCTGATGCTATTTATGTATAAATACAGGGTATTAGCCTTTAAGTAAGAACTAAAAGGTAATTAGCACCAGGTTAGCTTATAAGCCAGATATGACAAGATCTGGCCAAAAGTTAGTCTTCCTATCGAAGGAATAATGTATTGAAGCCATCTCACAAGTAACACATCACCCCAAAACTGAAACACCAAACAAACAAAAAAAACAACTCTCCTGAGCTACTATACATTACTTTTATTATCCGATAGTTTTTTGACATGAAGTTATAATTTATCTGTCTTTCTAGCCCTAGCTGCTTCTTGCTCGCTAGTCAAAGGTTTAAAGCATTTCACCATTTATCTTGAAACTGTTCACTCACACCATGATTGATTCATACACAAAGCAGGAACAAATCTATGAAAGGAGTTTCCAAACCCTGCCCAAAAGTATCCATATTCTACCATGTCTGCACAAAAAGACAAGCAAGGAAGAAGGGATATCCCTTATGCATTGATTCACAGAACACTGTGAAGCCAGAAGCACTGTCTGACAAAGTATTACATGAAATCATGTACGGCAACATTTTAAATAGGTAAGACCTGAACCCACCATAGGCCAGTCAACCTCACTACTGTTAGCTTTGAATTTAACAGTTAACAAAGAAGAGTTCTGGATTCCAGACCAGAAGTAGTACTGAAAAGGCAACAAATTAGAAGGCCCTATCTGGCCTGAAAAGAGATGGTGATGAACTACAGAAACAGGGTGCAGCTGATGGACACAGCTGAAATTTAGGATACCAGTTCTTAACAGTGTCACATCATAGACAGATTTAGGTTTAGTTTTCACTGGAATGGCTGAGGTAAGCTTAAAACTGGAATTTAATCTAATACAAACACAGTGATACAATCCATATGCTTGGTTCTGGAAGAGGCTTAAGACAATGTTTTTGTCTGCTGACACGAGTACCCAATCTGATTATATCTGGTCAACAGTTTTTTGGACTATGTCTAGAAGTGGATAAGAAATTATGTACTGGAAAGCTCAATTCGTGGCTTTAATCATTCCCCAGTTATTGAGAAGGGCCATTTATCACAAAGAGAGAAAACATCAAAGTCACTCCGTTAGTTTTTCTAATTCAAGTACTAGAAACAGAATTCTTTAGTGTGGTTCACTGTGACTGTTTATTCCCATACAAGACTACTCCCCAACCACCTGGATTCGCCAGATGTGTAAAACTAAATCAGATGTGCTATTTTGTCTAGTTACTTTACAACACTTTTAGAACAAGTTTTAAAACAACAAAGATAAAAATCAAGTAAAACATACTTACGGATTTTTGTTTTGGAAGAGCGTAAGTGAAAAAGTCCAAAAACACTTTATGTACCAGTGAGTGCTTTATCACAGCCTCTCTGTATTTGGGAAGAGGAAAGTAAGTAAAAAGACCCCCACAAATATCAGATTTAACATAACCACAAATGAAGCATTGCTAAGTTAGACAAGAAAACCTTAGGCAGTGTCATGTACAGGAAACACTTAAGTCATGCTGGATTAGTTGTTCAGCATTTGAACCCTCTTCAGCAGCTCCACGTCCTTGTAGTGAGGGGCTCAAAACTGAACACAGTACTCAAGGTGTGGCCTCTCCGGTACTGAGTACAGGGTCACTTCACTGATAGACACACTGCTTCTCATGCAAGCCAGGGAGTCAATGGCCACCTGAGCACACTGCCGGCTCATATTTAGCCAGTTCCTTTTCTAACAGGCAGTTTTATAGTCCTTTATCCCCAAGCCCGTAGCGTTGCATAGAGATGCTGTCACCCAAGCACAAGACTTAGCACTTGGTCTCGATGAACCTTGTCCCACTGGCCTTGACCCATTCATCCAGCCTGTTCAGATCCCTCTATCATACAAGTCTATAAGAGTATCAGTATCACTTTCAATTTATACATCAGGAACAAACCAGTTCATGGTAAGTTGTCACAACTTAAATTAAATTTTGTCCTTACTTTTGAGCCATTGGTGTAAGAATCTGTTTCATTTCATCCAAGATGGCCTCTCTTTTTTCAGGCTGAGCTTCTAACACTTTATCCAGTGTTGGCATGACTGATGTCTGAAAACAACACAGAGGTGTAACGTATCAGAGTTTGAATTATAGTCTTTAGTCCCCTTTCAAACCAAATCAATGAGCAGTATTACAAACAAAACTGTCTTTCGGCAAAACTAACAGTTGTCACAATTTTAAAAAGCTTATCTATTTTGTGTCTGGCAGATGCTGTAGAAATCTAGTCACTTTGGTTTCTACAAATTAAATCCTCATCATTAGCAAATAAAAGCTTCTTCTATGGTCTAAACTGGTTTTTGACAATTGTGATCAGCTCTTCATGAGACTGTCAGCTACAAGATAAAACATGAAGCACTGTGTGAAATACACAAAACTGTGTAATCCTGTTCAGGGACTCCTGAGATAAGCAGAAATCCTGAGTGACAGGGTGCATGCATATGCCAGTAGGTCACACAGCAACAGAACTAGGAAGTTAACCAAGGCCCAAGAAATTCCAGTTCAAGAACAGTAAAGAGGAAAAATATGCAGCATAGACCTTAAATATAGAAGTGCTGCCTAGTATTTCAACTGAACAATCATACCGTAAAAGTGTTTTTAAATACTGTTGTAAGAATAGTCTGACTAGAAAGAAAATTAGAATAAATGTATTTTTAGCTGTCCCTGCTGAATGGAGGATGGTGGACAGCTGGAAGCAGGAGTGGGGGGAAAAGTGAATCACTCATTTCTAAACTACATAAATTCTGGTTTCCATTAAGAATTGTATAATAATTAATGATAAACACACATCCTGTTGAGTCTTAGGTTTGTACCTAATGTAAGATGACTTGAAGCACTCATGCCAAGAATGCAAGAATGATGTAAGGTAACACTGCTCTTTATTTCAGCATCTGGTTTATTCACAATAAAATTACACACTCACACAAACATGCCTTTCTGTCTGTTGCAACCTTCCTAAAACTTACAATCATCTGTAAAGAATAAACAGAATGCAGTTCAGAAATGAGCCATTAGTTTCTTGTATGATTTTAACAGCAACTGGGGTAACAGCAAAGCCAAGAATTAAGCCTAAACAGCATAATGTATTATATGTGTGCCTACGCTTACTTCATGAGAAGGGCACTTTTGACACAAAAAAACAGATGATGGAAAGAAATTTGATCAAAATAAAGTACGACAGGTAAGGCACTGATAACAATAAACCGTAAATGCTAAAATATATCAGAATACAAAGTACTGAAATGTCACCTTGTAAACCTGGAAAGTGTTCCCATATAGTTCTTCTGTCAGCATATTCCTCTGCTCCATTATGGCTTTGTCATTATATGCATATTCCACTACTGCGGATGCTTCGGCATGGCGAAGCATTTTTTTCACATGCCCTTTAAAACTCTTTATTATTTCTGCAATCTGTGCTTTCGTTCTGTTTCACAAGAAAAGACAACCAGCAAGAGTTAAAACGTGGATAGTTTAACTTTTGGAAGCATATTTAGGTGTTACATTTTAACACAGAAACCACAAAACACACACACATCTGGGTCAACTTTATGACAATGAAAATATGGTGAGAAAGCTAGGAAGCTGAACAAATCATAGGAAGGAAAGAAAAAAACATATTGGCAAATTCTACAGAATAAAGTACACTTTCCTGAGTCACTAAGCATAGGTAACCTTTTTGTACCAGGCAAAGACAGATTTTTATACAAGCTTTTTGTTTTGGCATGTTACAGAATCACTCTGGCTGGAAAAGGCCCCAACCACCTAACCTACCGTACAAGTTCACCCCTAAACTCATCCAAACCATCTTTAAGCACACCCACGGATGGTGACTCAACCACCTCCCTGGGAAGTCCATTCCAGTGTCTGACCACCCCTTCTGTGAAAAAATTGTTCCTAATATCAAGTCTAAACCTACCCTGTTGTAACTTGTTCTACCACTAACTGCTTGTGAGAAGAGACCAGCACCAACCTCTCCACAAAGTCCTTTCACGTAGTTGTAGAGAGTAATGAGGTCTCCTCTCAGCCTCCTCTTGTTCAAACTAAAGAGCCCCAGCTCCTTCAGTCTTTCCTCAGAAGATTTATTCTCCAGGCCCTTCACCAGCTTAGCTGTCCTCCTCTGCACCTGCTCCAGCACCTCCACATGTATTGAGGTGCCCAAAACCGGACACAATACTCAAGATGTGGTCTCACCAGTGCCAAACACATGGGGATGATAACCTCCCTACTCCTGCTGGACACATTATTTCTAATACAAGCCAGGATGCCATTGGTCTTCTTGGCCACCTGGGCACACTGCTGGATCATAATGATCTTCCTGACAGTTATAACCCCCCAGGTCCCTCTCTGCAGGACAGCTCTCCAGCCACACCTCCCCTAGCCTGTAGTGTTGCAGGGGGTTGTTGTGGCCCAAGCGCTAGGTCCTCCACTTGGCCTTATTGAAGCTCATGCNTGTTGTGGCCCAAGCGCTAGGTCCTCCACTTGGCCTTATTGAAGCTCATGCCATCAACATTGGCCCGTTGCTCCAATCTATCCAAGTCTCTCTGAAAAGCCTCCCTGCCCTCTGGCAGATGCACACTCCCATCTAACCTGGTGTCATCTGCAAACTCGCTAATGATAACACTCTATGTCCTAATCAAGATCATCAATAAAGACGTTAAACAGAGATGGTGCCAACACCAAGCCCTGAAGCACACCACTTGTGACAGGCCACCAGCTTTATCAAGCAGATTGTGTGCTCATCCAAGCCATGAGCAGCCAGCTTATCAAGGAGAATTCAGTGGGCAACAGCGTCAAAGGCTTTTTGAAAGTGCAGGTAAACAACATGCACAGACTTTCCCTTGTCCGATAGTCAGGTCATACCCAAGGTCACACTGACTGGTCTATAGTTCCCTGGATCCTCCTTTCTGCCTTTCTTGTAGATGGGTGTTACATTTGCCACCTTCCAGTCCATTGGGACCTCCCCAACTATGCAGGATTTCCAGTAAATAATGGAAAGTGGCTTTGTAAGCGCATCTGCCAACTCATTCAGCACCCTTGGGTGCAACCCTCTGGCCCCATAGACTTGTTTATGGCTAAGTGGTGTAGCAGGTCGCTGACCACTTCCTTTCCAACTGTGATGGCCTCATTCTGCTCTCCCTGTCTACTAGCTCATAAGGCTAGTTGTCCACGGAACACCTAGTTCCACTGCTAAAGACTGGGGCAAAGTAGGTATTGAGGACCTCAGCCTTTTCTGCATCATCCGTTACTAGGTTTCCCTCTGGATCCAAAACAGGATGGATATTTTCCCTGGTCCTCCTTTTGTTTTTCTTAATGTCTACTGCTTTAGCTTTCTTTTTTGCAAAAGGAAAACTGCTTAGCAATACCGAACACCATCCAGTCTCTTCACTACTATAAAGATGTTTCCAAAGATGCTTTTTTAAATTCACTACTAATGCAGTAAACACTAAGAACAGGTTTTGTGCTGGAAATGAAATGAGACAACACAGCTAAGCAAATTCATTTCATACTCACCCATACATAAGAAATTTCTTCACAATATTTCTGGAATATTTTGACTTGCTCAACTCTACTAGGCTATCTGCAAGAAGGAAAAAAACATTCTGCAGGTTTAATTTTTCACTACGTAATTTCTACATAACAGGACACCATTAGCTGAAATCCAAGAGCTCACCAGGAATTATGTATCAGTTCAGCAGGAAGTTAAAAATATTCATGAGAAAATAATATGGCTTGTTTTAATGTATCCTAACCACTATACAGAAGCACATAGTTATAAATGTTAACAAAGTACCTTTCAACTCTTCAAATGTCTCCTGCCTTTGCTTCTCATTACCATATTGAATGAAGCACTGGATCACTCGAGTCGAATCATGTGCAAACGCCAGCTACAGAGCAGATATATCTCATTATCGTAGGCCATTCGAACAGCATTAGGCACCACATTCAACGCACTTGTTTTCCAGTAGTTTTATGCCAAGTGTAGTATGCAATTATAAAGACAGTTACCTACTTCTAACAACTGTTTCAAGGGTTTTTTTCTGCTTTATAAGTTTTCCACCAAACAAAATACAGGCAACACTGCCAGACGCTGACACTTAAGGACATGCATTGAGATTTTAACACTGAAATAGAACCTTTAAACTGTTTTCTCTCATATTATTTGCACTTTCAAATTGAGTATGACAACACAGTTCCACTTTGGCATGGAAGTCCAATAATCACTTTAAAATTCAGTGTCTATTTAACTGCAAATTTATACATTTCAAGAATAAAGTGGAAAAACTGTTTGGTATAGCCAAGTACCAAGACACTAACTTCTCTAACACGACCTTGCAAAGTAATTATTGTAATTAATGAAAATTCCAAGTGACTGTTTTTGCACTTAACAGAGGATTTCACTTGACTAGGGCTGCCTGGCAACACAGCCAGCCTTGTAATAGCCAGCTAATAGACAAAGCCTCCCAGAATGACTGTTCTGAAATCCACATTCCAAATGCAGTCTTTAACTTTTCCTTATTTTTTCACTCACATAAAAATATTTCCTGCAGCTTTTAGAAGAACTGGTTAGTACTATGTTATTGTATTACTATATTATTAGAAGTTAATTTTCCATAGAGGAGCTTCTGTGTATTTGTGCGCTCTTGCATTAGTTTTTCTTACACTTTTAATTTTTCCATGAAGAAGCTTCTGTAGTTCACTCATTAGCTTTTCTCGCTTCTCCTTATCACATTTTTTCCTACAGGCAAAAAAATGTCAAACAAACATGAGGAAGCAGCTTTTGAGGGAAACATACTACAATAAAAAAACTATAAATTAAGAATCACAGGATCACAGAATGTTAGGGGTTGGAAAGGACCTTAAAAGATCATGTAAGTCCAACTCCCCTGCCAGAGCAAGACAGTAGAAAATTAAGTTAGCTTCTGCTAATCCAAATTGACACTGTCGTTCATTCAACCTGTAAGATCGATGTCATCAGTTTCAGTTCCTAGAAATCAAATCAGATTTCCATACTTCGAAATTATTCTTTTCTGAGTAGTAATATTAAAAATAACATAAATTGGCAGTCAGAGCTGCTTAGAAAGATCTGTAAGCATCTTACAGCCATAACTACAAGCACAGATGCTGAGAGCAAGTAAAATTAACTCCAGATGTGCAGCTCCAGTTGTAGAATTAAGAGGGCAAAGGCTGCCTTCTTGCAACTTATGACTAAAAGTCAATTGAATGAAAGGGGAAAAAACTCATTATTACCTTCTCACATTTTCCCATATTTGCTTTGACTTTACAATTATGTCATAATTACTTTTGTCATTAAGTTGTCTGGTTTGCTTTAACTCCTTCCTCTTCTTTTTGAAGTCATTCCACTTGGGCTTCTTAGAATCTGGCCCTGAGGACAAAAACAAATACTTTTTCTATAGCCAATAAAACACAAGCAAAGGAAGTCTATATCAGTATAAACTGCAGCAGCTATGTGAACTGAATTACTAAGAAGTAAGGAGCTCTGCCTGTAGATACCAGCTAGCTGTTATGAAAGTATAAAGTTACAAAGCTTTCTTACGTAGTAATCTGCACTTCTAGAATACTGCAAGAACAGGGTCAAGTGTCTGTCAAAGGATAACAGCTTGAAAAATGCCTCAAGATGCACCAGGCAACCCGTGACTGCAGGCAGGCAAGTCCTTCTTTTTCAGGTCATTTTGTATTCATACATACCTTCATCCTTTTTTTCAAAAGAACCACAATTCAAAGGCATATATCCAAAATCTCAAAGGAAGGATGAAAATTACAACTTTATTGCACTCTTAATCTATTTAACCAAATTTCCTAAGCATAGGATTTTACTACACAACTGCTATATGGTGCCACACAACAAACTCAATTAAGGTAACTTTACATGAAGTGCCACAAATGAATTGTGGAAAAACTTAGTCATGTGATTTTGACTTTTCAGCAGCAAAGATTAAACATTAAGTAAACTTGGAATTATTCATGTGATTTGGAAAGGTGTAACAATGCAGGGAGGAAGAAGAAGGCCTAAATGAACAGTGTGTTTTCCAAAACAAAGTCTCCATTGATAGCCAGACCTAAAAAATCTGCTCACCTCCTTCTTCACCATCCTGGAGCTTCCTCTTCTTTGCAAACTTTTCTGATTGCTCTTTGTTCTTGAACTGTTTGACAGTAGTTTTACCAGGCCTTAACTGTCCTTTCACCAATTTCTTGGAAATGGGTTTAGGTTTTCCCTCCTCATCACCTTTGTTAAGAAATTTCTTTGGTGGACCTGAATCTATTAACCAACAATGCAGAAATTAAGTTGTGTTATCTTATCTATTAGTCGTTTCAAAACAGCAAATTAAACTACTTTGCACTAACCATTTTATATGTGAAATACACAAAATAATTCTTACATGCTTCTCACTGTGGGTGTTTTCACAGGAGTCCCTGGGTGTCCCAATTTTCTCTAGGGAAGTTTTGCCCAGGAAATAACACCTGGGCAATGATATAATAGCCCAAGCATAAGAAATATTATTTCAAACGAAGAATTTCACCACCTCTGACAGCAAAGTAACCAATCCCCAAATCACCTATTTGCAGATTACAATCTGAGCTATTTTGACAACATCTGGTTTAAGCAGAAGAGAGAAAACGCTGAAAGCTGTCTTCTCAATCCTAACCCACAGCACTTCACATTGTAGCTTCAACTCTCAAATGGACTTTTTCTTCACATGGAAAAAAGTCCAGAATCAAAAAGTTGTCAGCTTCCAAGATTTAATTAAAAGTGTTTCAGGTCAGCCAGCAAGACCTGAAAAGCTTCCAATGCCACCTGCTACAAACCATTTCCTTTACTTTTTCAGGCCATTTGATCATACAGTCAGTATAGTTTTAAATGCAAAATAAAATGACAGAATGAACGAGATTGAAAGGGACCTGTGAAGGTCATCTGATCCAATCTTTCTGCTCACACAGAGCCACCCAAACCTGGTTGTCCAGGGCAATGTTCAGGACTGCTTCTGTCTTCAAGGTAGGAGACTCCACCATCTCCCTGGACAACCTATGCCAGTACTTGGTCAGACATAAGTAAGTTTTTCCTGACCTTCAGGCAACTATCTGTGTTTCAGTTTGTGCCTGCTACTTCTGGTCCTATCACTAGTAAATTTGCTGAGGTACACTCTGCCCTATCATCCAGACCAGCAGTGAAGCTGTTATAAGACTGGACCCAGTACTGACTCCTGGAGTACACTGCCAGTCACAGACCTCCAACTAGATTTCATGTCAGATTACTTCTCTCTGGGCTCAGACATTCAGACATTTTTCCATCTACCTTTCCACCAGCATTACTGTGGGGGCCATACCAGACCAGAGACACAGTCAAAAAAACTTACTGAAGTCCAGGCAGGCAACATCCAGTTCTCTTCACACATCTACCAAGCCAGTCACTTCGTAACTCAAGTTTACCAAGGTAAAAAAACGAAGTTCAAGCATGTGCCTTGTGCAAACAACAATCACTCAGCCATGACTCCCATTACGGAGCTTGGCTTTCTTACCATTACCTTTTTTAAATTTCCTTTTTTGGTTCGGCGCCTTCCCACGAGATGATTTTCCACGCTTCCCCATGAACTTCCTTCTACCTTTGGTTTCCATCGTGGCAACACTGCAGTGGGGACAAGAGACACTGTTACTGGGCCACTGTGGGTCCCCTCCCGCACTTCACCCAGTCCCCTGGCTGGGCCGTGCGACAGCGGAAGAGAAGGCCCGCAAGCCGCTCAGCACACCAAAGCCGCGGTTCACTGGGAGGCCCCTAGAGCCCGCACAAGGATAGCGGCATCTGGAAGGGGCGGTGCTGCCCCGTGGGACCCCCAGTCGCGGGAAGTCCAATCCAGGGAACCCCAACACCCACCGCCACCCACCGGGCACCTCCACTCACCTCACACGTGCCAACCCGACCGCGCTTTGCGGCCGCTTCCGGCAGGCGCGGCTCCCCATTGGCCAAGCTAGTCGGTACGCGCGACAGTGCCGAAGCAGGTGCCGTAAAGTGCAGCGCTATCGCTGGCACGGGCGGAGGGGCGGGTGGAGAGTTCGCTGCCAGCTCGCTCATCAGCGGGTCGTGTAGGGTCATCCCGGAGCTCTGGAAAAGACGGGACACCGGAGGATGGGTACCAGCCCCTCCCGCAAGCCCCTCGAGTGGAGGTGTGACTCCATAACCACGCGGCTGTGACTCGTCCCACGAAACACGAGTCTGAGTTAAGTAGACACCACTGGTTATGGGAAGGGATTCCGTGCTCCTAAAGGGTGTGTTTATTACCCTTGTGAGAATCACAGAGTCTTGCAATGGTAGAGGTTGGAAAGGACCTCTTGCAAGAAGAAGCTGAACTAGAGAAGATCATACAGGAACACGTCTATGTGGATTTTGAATGTGCCCCTGCAAGGAGCCTCCACAACCTCTCCGGGCATCCGGTGCCAGTGCTGTTATCGTCACCATAAAAAACGTTTCCATGTCTTTAAATTGCATCTCCTGTGTTCCAATTTGTGCCTGCTGTCCCTTGTCCCATTGCTAGACAGCACCGAAAAGAGTGGGGTCTCACCATTCTGACATATGCCCTTTAAGTGTCTGTAAGCATCGATGCAATCTCACTATAGTGTCCTACTCTCTCAGGTCTCCAAGCTTGTAGGGCAAATGCTTCAGCCTCAGATCATACATCTGCACTGGAGTCTGTAGCAGCTCTCTGTCCTTGAACTGTGGAGCCCAGAACTGGGTGTAGGAGAATGTCAAGACGCAGTGAATATGTCTCCAATACCCCCACCCATAATGTTTTTGGCATGTAAAGAAGTCATTTAGAGAGAAGTGATTTTTATGTCATAAGAAAACAGGCCAAATTACCTTTTATGAATCAAAAGCTGAACAGAAGATGCTGTTTGTGTTGTTAGCCTTAGGCCTTTGGGTGTATCACTTAAGTAATACTTTGGTCTTCCTAAGCCTTGAGTATAGACAGATAGTCAGTATTCGTAGAGTGAATTTGCACTTTTTCTTTCACCTAATCTTGGGTTAATTTACGTTTTTGGTCTATAAAGACCATTGTCTTAATGTGGTAGAGCTGGCTCTGTGGGAGACCTAGCTCCCATCTTTGCACAAATATGTATTAAAGACATACCTCAACTCTGTGTATGTGTGTATTGGCTGCATAAAATAATCCATTTTTGAGGACAACAACTTGATGAAATAAAACTTTCTTTTCAGTACAGCTGGTGGTACTACTGCTTTTCTATGTGAAGCACTTGGCAGTTACCAGCATAGGCAGGGTTATGGGTTTTAGTTTTCCCTTGAACTCTTTGAAATGTCAATATCATGCCTGTCAAAGTCCCACCATGTTTTAAAAGGGAAAGGGGGAAAGCATGCATTTCAAAGCTTGATGTAAATCAAGGGGCGTAATACTGCAGGTTTACATGGTCCTGCAGCCAAAACTCGTTGCTTCAGAGTCTGGAACAACATCTGTAGACATTTGAGACATGTCTGTTCTCTAATTACATTTTCTACTTACTGCGTGGTTTCTCTTCAAGAATTAAGACTGTTATCCCAAAATACAGGTTCTTTCACTCGATGCACTGACAGCCCTTTCATAATGCAGAAAAAGGGCATCTTGCCATCAGCTAATGTGTAGGCATAAATGAATTTTGCTACCTAAGAGCTGGTCTCTACTGAGCGATGGGCAATGAAGAGGCTAGTTAACTCCTGCTGCCTTGCTGGAGCTGGACAGGGTAGTGACAGCATGTAATATGTTTTTATGAGTGACCATTTCCCAAGGAGGCAGCGAAGGCACGGGTATTTCACTGTCTTCCACTGCGTACTCCCTATTTTGCTTTTGTCTGTAGCTGTCTGAATGCTTCTTGCATCATGTTTTTTAACTTTCTGAATTACTTAGAATTCAGTGCAATGTTTGTTGAAAGTTAACTAAGTTGGAAAATAGTTTTCGGAAAAGATTATAATTATGCAACTGTAAAGACGTGGTAAAGATTCGCTAGCAATTACAGCATATTACTCTGGGATATCTGGTTATATTGAGAATCACAAACTTACCTGCAATTTCATTTCCTCGCTTTGATTCTGTGACAAAGAAATCAACTTCTTGCTGTTTCCCAAAATGTAGACTTGGTAGAAGTGACAGAGTGATTTAGCTACCTCCTTGGAAAAGTAGAGGGCAGGCTTCCCGAGCATCTTGATACCCTCACTTGTTTAACTTTTAACAGTGTCATCCAACATGACAAATTCATTGTATTTCCTTGTTCCAGTGTTACCTGTAGACCAAATTCAAATGAAAGGCCGCTACTGGAAATGAAAACTGAACACTGTGTGTTGTTGACAGGCCATTAAAAAATAGAAATTATTGTATGATCTTAAGTTCCAGTGGTGTTTAGCAATGCATTGTTCACAGTAGTTTTGAATCATGATCCACCAGTCACTTGACTACTGGTTGATCAGCTAGCCAAGACACATGTAAAGCCTCCTGTAAATTATGCTGAAGTCCCAGCAAAATCAGGCTGAAGTCTCAGTTCAGTGTTGCAAGGTTACCTGACAACTGGCCAACCTAGGGAGGGGCAGCCACTTCAAGGAAGACATTTTTCTACTTCCTACTTCTTTGTCTTTTCTTTTCTTCACATTAATTTCTTTTTCTTCTGTAAGTATATGCATCTGAAAATAATTAAAATCAGCATGGATCAAATGCAGTCACCTGAATGCAAAAAATGTCAGGTATTTTGTAACCTTATGTCCTGTTGAACTGCTGCCCTCCATTCTGCTGACAGTTCAGCTGCATCTTGATAGTGTGTCTTTCCCCCATTTTAGCTCTCAGCTAGGATCAGTGTAGAGTTGTAAATGTGAGTGCTACCAAACCAAGAATAGTGAAAGCATGTACAACACAAGGCTTAAGGAAGAGTAAAATGTGTACTGTCTGGAGATGCATTTTCTGACCTCTAAATACCCTTTTTTGGGTCTCTCTTTTTTTTCTCTTGCTTTTTGAGAGAAACGCAGAAGTTACAGAAACTTAGCTAAGCAGATTAACATCAATTCCATTGTGTTTTACTGCATGTAGATCCAGATTAATCAAGACTGCTTTTGAACATTTGCCATATGTACTACAAAGAACGCAATTACAAAGATTTCTGTGGGTCTAGTGCACACAATATGCAGTAAATCACTGCTTCTCTTAGCAACCACTGTAGTAATAGTGCTCACACTGAATTCCTTTACTATTCCTCGTGACAGAGTACTCCAATCATGAGTTCAGATGGGAAAACTCATACAGACAGACAGTCAAACTGGAAGTCATTAGCACTGAAAATGCAATTTATCATTAATTACTATGTGTATATAAATATATATATAACTGCTTAAAAAACTTTGTGTGCATCTCTCTGGGGTGAAGCTAGAAGAAAATAATCACATGCAATTGTTTTCAAACAAGCTGTTGAAAGCTTATTCCAGCCTACTGCAATTTCTTGAATCTTAAACTCCTAAATGACCACGGATCCAACAAAGCATGGAAATTTATAGCTCCTTAATATTCAGTGTTATTTCACTTGTACTTGATGTGTTCATGGGATGCAAGACCAGCTAACATTTTTCAGCAGGACTAATACAGCATATTTAGCTATGAATTTCATAGTGTGGTCAAATGTGTGCAAGAGTCTTACACTGTAAAACTACATCAAAACTATTTGCTTCTGTACCACCACAGTTTTGCTTTAGTTTCCCTGCATTCTGTAGCATTTGTTAATGTTGCCTTCTAAAAAAAAAATCCAAACCCCCAGAATTTGTATCAAAAAATGTTTTCATTGATTGTTACTTCAAAAATACTTTACAAATATATCCTTATGTTTACACCCAGAAAGTTCCATAAGGTGAAAACACAACACTGTAGTCCTTGAAGTAAGGCTCCTGTATACTTCAAAATCACCAGTGCTTCAAATAAGGAAAGAACATGTTAAATGATAAAGGAAATGAAGACATTCACAAGACCTTAGGTGGAGCTGCAAACAGTATAGGACCCAGCTGTCAAGGGTTAAAAAACCTGATGACAAAACCATCAAACTAATTTACCTAAGGTGCTGATGGGCAGAAATGAAAACAATACAGGGAGGGTTTGAAAAAAACCCTCTTATGAACTTTGTTCCACGCCAGTGCCCCATTTCTATGGCCATGAACAAGGGGAGGACTCTCTCCATTTCAACAAACCATGGAATGAAAATTAAACTTTCTTTCCCTTGATCCAAAAGAACCACATTCTCCCTCTCTAGTCACCGTGCTTCCAGGGGAAAATGGCTGCTGCAGTCCAGCTCAGTGCTACGTGCGTCCTCTCTAAAACCCAGAGGAGAAGAAGTGAAGAAGACGGTGTCCAAAGGAAGAAGGAAGTTAGTGAAGGAGTGGTGGAGGTGGAAAGCTGAACCCCAAACTCCAAACTGCCTCTGCCAGCCCAACCCACTTCTGTCTGCAGAGAGCACAAACAGTAAGATTACAGGTTTGGCCTGCAGTTTTCAAGACTGTTCAATCTTTCAAAAAGCCACACTGATGTCAATCTTCCCTTCAGTTTTAGCATGCTATCTAGAATAAAAGTAGCAATCACTTTTAAATATTTGTACTTCACTGTGTAAGGAAGAAAAATTTTTCTATACATAATGAAGGCGCAGTTATTAATACATTCGAGTTTTGCTCTGCGGTTAAATACACAGCCTGACACTGCTGCTGTTGTTCTCCTTCCCTTTAGTAACTTTCCTCCTTAAAAAGGGTCCAAGTTGCCATGTGAAATTGACAATGTAAGGTTTTTCCATATAGAAAATAGAAGTCTTTGATGCTTTTATACTGTTTTGACATTGAAACGTGAGATCCAGGTCAATAAGAGACATAACAAAAGTATAATCAAATCTAAATTTGGATTCAATTTTCATATCTATCCCTTCATAACTGCTGAGGAAAACTCTGAACTACAGCTGCCTGGTATTTGGATTTGGGCATACCTGGACTTGATTCTTTCCCTAAGATAAGCACCACCAGCCAAGGTGTAGACAACAGACATTGCATCAGAAATTAGAATCATAATTTCTGTTACCATTCTGATGCAGCAAATCGCATCCATTCCTATTTAAGAGAGTAATTTAAAATAGTAATTTTAAATAGTATACATTATGTGTTTGTGTAAGAGAACATGTAGTCATTGCATGGACTACATTTTTATACTAGAAATTTCTCATCTGCTGTGTTAGACGATACTGGAAATAACCAGGCAGTCATTTCCTGACACTATGTTAAATGGTTTCATGGCCTTTGCCATAAAGTTTGTGTTTCAAGTTTCAGAGATTTAGGGACTGCTTTCTAGAACCTCACAAACCATCTTTATATAGCTGCGTATAGCTACTGACTTGGAGAAAACCTTCTGAAACTACAGCTGTTCCTTAACTATTGTCAGCAGGGCTCCTTGGCAATTGTTTTTCTAATCAAAAGCAGTGAATAATTTCTTGTGACAAAGGACAGTTTTCATGGGGCTTTTCATTCAAACCACCCTCCTAACAGTGTGTGGGAAGCTAAAGGTTGATTATGTCTTGCTATGGGGTGTCACTGGAGTTATGTTTCTTGCTAGTAAAATGACATACACATTTCTGATTTGACTCCAGCTCATTAATTCAGCCTAAGACATATACTCCAAACAACAGAAACACATTCTGTAAGTACTACATACTCTGTATGGATAATATTGTATGGATAATAATAGAGTACCATAACTCTATAGTCTTCCTCATTTGCTAGGTATACATCTTTTTATAGCTTAGACTAGCAATATCTCAGAGCTGCAGAAATAGTGAAAGTCGCACATATGCTGCTCTACAGTTTTATAACACTCACACTATCCTGGGAGTAATTTACAGGTGTGTCCTCTTCTATAGGTGTAGAGAAATCTCAGAACGTTTACGGAGTGTATAAGAGATGATTTTAGGTTCACATGTCGAACCATATTAATGAATGGAAGTATTCAACACACTGCCCTGGGATTTAACACCAGCCACTGAAAGCTCTAGAAACAAGTGCTAACAAGTGCTACATACTACTCAGTGATCTTTCGATGTGTCACATATATAAACAAGAGCAAACTTTTTTCAATAACCTGTAATATTGGTAAGAATATTTAAAGAAAAAAAATGAATGAACCAATTTGAGTTTACTGTAGAATAAAAACAAAAACAGACATGGAAAATTAGCTCTTATTCTACACAAAAGGAACCATAGAATCACAGAACCATAGAATTTCTGGAACAAAATTGAATCTGCTGAAATTCAAGTCTGTAAATATGAGTGTTGGCTAAATTTCAATTTTAAAATGTGATGGAGCTACAATATTCCATTCTCACGTGACTCATTCAGTTACAGATATGTACAAATGGTTTTTACACAACTACCAGAAGGCCTAAAAAAAAAGTGGAGTGATTTGAATCTTGCTCTTCACGCAGTTTGATGAGAATCTCACTTCTGTTTTCCCATGTCATAGTACAAAATATTCTATCACAGTATCACAGTATCACAGTATTATC
>VXBP01002647.1:0-67370 GCA_013400115.1 Rhinopomastus cyanomelas
AGGTCTCTTCCAATCCCTAATGATTCTATGAAAGCCACCCCATGAGAATGACGTGTCAGCTGAGCCCCATTATCTCTCTGCCCATAGTCTTTTCTTCTCTGTCATGTAGCGGGAAACAGGAAACCCCTTCGTTTTCCCTTGATGTGTTACTGAAGTGACCAAAAAATAGACCTGCAGTGATTTTATACTAAAAGAATAAAGATTTTTATTAAGCACTGTAAGTTGCATTCAATAGCCTTCAAATACACCACACCACAATCCATCTACAACCAACCAAACCCAACAGTAGTTCATTCTTGCACAATCCATGAGTTGGGGCGGAACTCCCTTCAACTTACATTAAGATACCTACTTAGCTCTTGCGGGCAGGGAATGGGGAAGAACACCTCATTTCTGATCACTAATGTGTGATGAAGAGCATCAGGAGAATTATATGAAAACGAATATAAAGAAATGATTCTGATTTTTTTTGCTTTTCTGAAGTACAATAAGTTTGGAAACACTAACAAAAACATCAAAATGATACAGGTAGAGTTGCTTATACTAAATCCTTGATGGGAAAAAAGTTCTGAAGAAGACCAAGCCATTTGGTTCCTGCTACAGAAGGGGGGTAACTTGGTTGTTTTTTTTTTTTCTGAAGATCCAAGCGGTTTTTTTTTTCCAACTTTTTTTTTTCTCCACAGAATTTCATATCTGCTAATATGAAGGCATAAAACAGCAACAGAGAACAAGAATGCATACAGCAATGAGTACACCAGGGTAACGTTGATATTCAAAACGGCTAGATAATTATTTTGTTTTCCTTCAAGAGTTTGAGAATAAATGCAACAGAGGTCAATAATCACAAAATTTTAAGGTTAGAGCAAGATCAGTCAATGACTAAACATAGTTAAACATCTTTTATAGGACTAGTACTGATTATTAGCTTTTTTTATTTTTCTGTTTTGCAAATGGGCACAGTACTGGTAAGAATGGAAGAAAGAGGACAAGAACATGCATAATATTAACTACACACTTTAAAAATTATGAACCATGCAGGAGTTTAGCTCAAATAGTAGTTACTAATGGTCTACGTCTGATTCAAAACCACATAGTTCATTGATCACGGATGCATGGTATTAGTCACAGAAAAGTTTCCCAACACGTTGGTGTTTTTGTTTTGAAAGGTCGTTTGCATCTCCTACGGTTTTTCCTGTTAATCTCCATTGAACTCGCTGGTAAAGTGATGTGTGATGGCGCGGTTAAAAAATCAGCAGAGCTGCACGTGTTACTCTAGAACTGTGTTTAGTGTTGTTTTGCTTTTGAGTTGCGACAAGTTTGCGCGTTTGTTGTTGTTTGCTTTTTGTTTTGCTTTGTTTTAAAAACACAAAAAAAAAAAAAGAATCACGTCAACGGTGATGAAATTTTAAGAAAGAAACAAAGAAAACTGTTCAATCCCGAGTGTGGTCGTGTGCCTCGTTTTCCCCCCCCAGAGTCATGAAATCAAAAGCCTTAAAGAAAAGCTTCCATGTGACACAGTAATGCGAAAAGAAGATCAAATATAATGGCATACATATGGTGCCAAGTACTACAAATTACAGGTTTTTAAGCTATATATACTGAAAAACTGCCACAATTTGTTTGTTTTTCTTTTATATTTAAAAAAAAATGAAAAAACCAAAAAAGAAACCAACAAAACTACAAGCTTTTGTCATAACCAGTTTAAACTTGACTTCGTTTTAAGTGCGGGAGTCAAATGCTCTTCATTCTCTGTCTTTACTCTCGTGTTGTTGTTTTATTGTAGCATTTTGACTACAACTGGTTAAAACTAAAAAAACCCAAACCATAAAACAAAATGAAATGAAAAGAAGAACTTGTGTCATTGAAAACTCTGACATCAAAGAGGGATCCGAATTTTTCCAGAGTCCTCATTTGGTTTGTTTTTTTCTCTTACGGAAAGGAAAAAATGTACGTAACTGTAGGCTCTCTTTCTTTCCAGATATTCCTAATCCTGACCCTTCCCAACATCCTTCACCCTCTATAAAAAATAAGTTTACTCTTCTTTTTTTAAGACAGTGGCCTCCAGAGTATCATCTTTATGGCAAACACTGTCTGCATTTAGTGCATTTAAGTGAGGATTTGTATTGCACATTTTAGAGTCATTACTCAAGGCACTTTCAGACTGATTGGAAGCCCTGATGTCTCCGGTGTTCCCGTTCATCTGGGAAGCTGGTTTGTCCTCATTCGCAACGCCATTCTCAGCCAGGGATCCATCTGAAGACACCAGTGAGGATTTGGATTCCTCTGATTTCGACTTAAGTTCTTTGGCCACTTCTTCTGCTGAAGCAGCATAAGGAGGTTTGCCCTAATTTTAACAACAAAAGAAGAAAATTATTGGAGGAACAATGCCAGGCACTAACAGCTTGCTGCAGCGCCACTGCAACAGGCAGCACGTAGGGTGCTGGGTGTCATGAGCCAGCACCCAACGCAACACGCTGCCCACTCACAGCATCACAGAAAGTCAGGTGTTGAGAAGGACCTCTGAAGACCATTAAGTCAAATTCTCGTGCCAGAGCAGGACCAAAACTGGGGCAGCTCACTCAGAAAGTCATCCAGACAGGGCTGGAAAGGCTCCAGAGAAGGAGACTCCACAATCTCTCTGGGCAGCCTGTGCCAGGGCTCTGTCACCTTCATAGTAAAGAAGTTCTTCCTCATGGTGAGGTGGAACATCCTATGCTCCAGCTGGAATCCACTGCCCCTTGTCCTGTCCCAGGGCACATGTGAAAAGAGGTTGTCCCTGCCTTCTTGACACCCAGCCCTCATGAGTTTGTAGACAAGACACCAGTGAGATTCCCTCTCAGTTTTCTCCAGACTAAAAAGCTCCAGGTCTCTCAGCCCTTCCTCATGAGGCAGCTGTTTCAGGTCCTTCACTGTCCTCATAGCCCTCCCTTGGACTCTCTCCAGTAGATCTCTGTCCCTCTTGAACTGGAGAGCCCAGAACTGGATGCGATACTCCAGGTGACGTCTCACTAGGGCAGAGCAGAGAGGGAGGAGAACCTCCCTGGATTTGTTGGGGACATACTTCCTAATGCAGCCCAGGATACTGTTGGCGTTCTTGGCCACAGGGGCACACAAAGTGCTGTCCCATGGAGAACTTGGTAGCAGGTGGCCTCCTCACCGGTACCGGTGAATTTTGTGTTCTCTCCCAGTGGCAGAATTCTGCACTGCCTCTGGCTGACCTTGGTTCCTCTTTGCCCAGCTCTCGAGTCCGTCCAAGTCCTGCTGAACAGCCACAAAGCCTTCGGGTCAATCAGCTAACCCTCCCAGCTTTGTATCATCAGCAAAAGCAGCCATGGGGCACTGAACAACCAGCATGGCACTGGCTGGAGAGTGGTTTGCAGTGGAAACTTCCAGCTCTGCTTTCTGATGCCTGTGGAAAAGGCTCTTTGCTAAGTGGGATGCTCCACAAAGATCTGCAGACACCCATGCTGAGGATCAATACAGGGCTATGCTCTGCTCCTATGGTTTCAAGTCACACAGTTCAAACCAAAGGGTTCTTCAGACAACTTTCACAGATGAGCACAGGATACATGCAGTGTTCTCTACACCACTCTGTTCAAGTGATTAGCAGTGTGACTACAGAGCAGAGTCTTACAAGGCTGTAAACCCCAGATTTATGCATCTATTTAGCCTTGAAGTACCTGCAACGATGAATCTTGGTGCTCCAGAAACACAATTGGCTTTGAACACCAAAGCAGAGCAAGTAGGCTGGGTTGCCTAGGAGCAGCATAGTCATCAATCAGGCCACTAGCTGAGTCAGGTAACAATGAATGACTTGAGCTATGGACACCTCATGCACCTCCAACAGCAGCAAACAGCTTCACTGTGCAGTCACCTCCACTTTTGCACACTGTGAACAGCATGGCCAGTGTGTTCCAGAACCTCCCACATCAGAGTCTCTGTGTTATTTAGAAGAGCACAAAAACCCCAGCAGGGTGCAGGACTGGCATGAGGACATCCATGTGCAAATGTACTTCTTAGAGGCTTTACTAAGGAAAAGCAGATTAAATACAGGCTGCGCAAAGCACGCGAGAAGGGGCTGGTCTCGGATGTCTGAGAAACACAAATTGCTTATTTCAGTCACATTCTCCAAACTGTCTTGAGATCCACCGCAGGGAGGATCCTCCTTGGCCCTGAAACTGGTCCTGCCCTGGGTCCTGAGACAGGGAATTATGACTGCTGCCAGTCTGTCTTAGCTGGGGATCAAAATCTACTTGTTAGGCACTATGTGAGGGCGACGGAGCACTCGAACGGGCTGCCCAGGGGGGTTGTGGAGTCTCCTTCACAGGAGATGTTTAAGGCCCACCTGGATGTGTTCCTGTGTGACTTGGTCTAGGTGATCCTGCTGTGTCAGGGTGATTGGACTGGATGATCTTTCGAGGTCACTTCCAGTCCCTGATGATTCTATGTTACCCAAGTGAATTCCCCTTTAGTCTTGTCGTGTAAAAGGAAAACGCACCCTGTGCACTGGAGGGCAGTAACTGCAAGACCCAGCGCCAGGCAACACAACACGTGTGTGCTACCTTTCTTCTTCCCACCACAGGCACAACTTCAGACCCAGTTCCTCGTGATCACAAGCACTCACCCGCCAAAACCCGTATCATTAAGAAAAGAGTGAGTATACAACTCGCTGTGTGTCAAGACTACCTATGAGTACTATGTGAACTATGTTCACATACATAAACCTGTAGTAAGTTCAGGGCGCATGTGAGCTCCTTCTCAGGTTTTTACTTCACAGGCTAAGGTACCTCAAAATGCAATCCTGGATCATGAACAGTCCTCTGTTTAAAGATGTGAAGTTTTAAATACACACCCACAATACTACCTCAATACAGTCCTACAGGTGTAGTTGTAGCTACACACCAATCATCTGTGCTCACAGAAATTCAGCATCAAGAGTCTTTACACCTAGAACACCGCAAGTTTTTCTTGATGTTAACAGCTGCTTCATTGTCTGCTGGAGCACTTTCCCTCTCCTGTCTGACACCTGCAGCCCACCCTGCTCTCTCATACACCCGTGTCTCCATGACAAACTGCACAGCCACAGCACAGATTTAGTGAGTTTCCCCCCCTATTAACCACCCACTCATCCATCCCCCCTGGGACATGCTTCAGCTTTCCCAACGGCAGAGCTGCAAGAACAAGAGCAAAGGGAGGAAGCAGAACTCTGCAGCGATCTGTATTTCACACCCAAAAGCAGTTTGGTGCAGCTGTATTTGAAGGCTCCGTGGAAAAACTAAAGTGTTGGCATCACTTTGTGGGGGCAAAGACTAAGAAGTTTAAGTTCCTAGGACTGCAGCCATGGAGCACTAAAGCTCCTTCTAGTGCTGCTGGTTTTTTCCTTTCTGAGACTGGGCCAAGTCCTCAGAAAAAGAAACCAGGAGAGAGTGGAGAGGGGAACGGAAACGGCCAGTGTGCTTCAGCTTTGTGTTTCTCCCACCTCCCTGCATTTTCCTCTGCTCCTGTGGCCCGTCTGCCTGTCCAGGCACAGCCTTCCACAGCAAAGTCACATCTCTGCTCCGGCAGCCCACAGCAGCCTGTACCCCAGAGTGCGCTCCTGCCAAGCACATGGATTTATTACCTGAATTGCTCCCTGGCTTTTATAACCTCTCCCGTAGTACCTTCCACCTCTTCCAAAAGTTCTTATCACTGGAGTGGAAATTACTCCTCGAGGACGCCTGTAAGGTTTGTGGAAAGAGAAAGAAAAACATGGATCAGCTCTGTTGAGGATGATTTTGCTTCCCCGTCGAGTGAGTAACGTTTACATTTCTGTGAAGAAGCCACCGGAGTAACTAATCCTGAATTACATAGGCTTCTGCTGCTGGCAGGTACACACAACCTGCAACCTTCTGTTTTCAGACTAATAAAATGACTGTTTCCCCATTTCTCTCCTAGAGAAACAATAAATGAGAGGTTTTGAGCTTTGCAGAAACATATTTCAAGTGTCAAATTACCCTCGTGGTGCTTTTAAAAAACAAGAGCTCAAAAGACTTTTGCTTAGAAGAAGTCATTTGAACCATTTATAAGGCTGTTTCTCTCATTTAATACCACTTCCCACAAACAAACGTGCCAGAGAAGAGAAATCAGATGGCAGAAGGGAAAGGAAAACACAAAATTGCTGTCACTGGGATGGGAGAATGTAAAGCTATCAGAAACAAGAGGATTCAGCTCCACCTGTAAAGTGCCAACCGACTGCCCTGAGACCCCGCAGACAGACTGGAACGCATCCAGAGGAGGGTCAGAGCAACGGAGTATCTCTGATGTGATGAAAGGCCGGGAGAGCTGGAGAGAAGGTGGCTCTGGGAGGACCTTCTTTTGACCTTCCAGTACCTGAGGGGGGCCTATGTGAAGGCAGGGGAAGGTCTTCTCAAGAGGGTTTGTACGGATAAGACAAGGAGCAATGTTGGGAAAGGAGAGATTTAGGCTGGCTATTAGAAACCAGTTCCACAGTGTGAGGGTGGCTGATTGCTGGAATGGGCTGCCTGAGGAGGTGGTGGGGGCCCCATCCCTGGAGTCATTCAGGGTCAGGTTTGATGAAGCTCTGAGCGGCCTGACTTTGAGTTGTCCTTGTGTAGGGACGTTGGACTAAATGACTTCTAGAGGTCTCTTCCAGCCTAGAACATTCTACGATTCTTTGACCCTCCAGTGGAAGCTCCCAACAGGACACGTTCTGGCTGGGGCTTTTTTATTTGATTCAATAAACATTAGACCACATCAAACCAGACTTTTACTGACCTAAAACTATTTTAATGCCATCTACTGCAGAAACCCAACTTCCTTACAGTTCTGTCAAGGTCTTCTCCCCTGAAAATTCCTTCTGATTTCTCTCCTTAAAATTAACACCATTGCTCTAACTCTTCTTCCAAATCCACTGCCTGATCCCGGGAGGTCTCAGCAGAACAGATCGCTCTCTGCCTGGCACAGAGCAGCCAGGTGCTGCTCAGGTCCATGGCTGCTGCTGGGCTGCACCAGGGGGAGTTCAGGTTGGCCACGAGGAAAAATTTCTCTATGGAAAGGGTCCTCAGGCCTTGGAACAGGCTGCCCAGAGAGGAGGTTGAACTGTCATCCCTGGCTGTGTTTCACAGTTGTGGAGATCCAGAGCTCAAGGACAGGGTTTAGTTGCGGCCTTGGGACAGCTGGGTTCATGGTCCTTTCCAACCTAAACAAGTCCATGACTCTAAGTTACACTGATTGATGCCACCAAGACTTTTCGCACCCACTGCAGATTCCCATACTGAGCAGTAAGAAATTAACACCAGGATTTAAAAGCATCAGCAAGGACTAAAGCAAAAAGAGCAGTGGTTTTTATTTGAGCAACTCTCTCCGAATCCTCTCTGCAGATTCTCACAGAGCTTCCCTAGCCCACTTGTTGGTTTAATTTTACAAGGTGCAAGCGTGTCCTTCAGGGAGCTGGGTAAGTCTTCCTACTCAGCAAATGACACTAAATAGATTTAGAGGTTAAAGCCAATGAAATGCAGTTGGTAATTTCACACACTAAGAGCAACAGCCAAGTTTAGTGTTGCTCACAGACGTGATGGATGGTGTGAAGCATCCTGAGAGGATCTCCTCTGCTGCACCAGACAGAAATGAAACACAAGTGAGCAGAACTGGGTGATCTTGTGCAGTTTCCTAGAGGTGCTTAGTAGGAAACAGCATCTACAAAAGAGGACCCTGCTCTTTACAATGCCTGTCTGTAGACACAATGCTAATATCAGCCTGCTCCCTACTGGCTTTTGGTTTTAGGATCAACTGACATACCCAATGAGCTACCTGCAGGAGTTTTTCCCCTCTGACCAATTCCAATAGCTGTACAGGTCACACATAAAAATGCTTAACAGTCACCGGCTTAACTGGTTAAAAACACCTTTAAATTGATGTAAATGATGTTGTGATATTGATTACTCTGTGATACAATTTACCTCAAATGTGTTGCATGCAATTGGTGACACCCCCAACTTTCCCTGTTTGTCTTCCCACCCTCTGTCATTAAATTACACATGATGAGTCAAGCTCCGTACGGTCGCACTTACCCTCTCGCTGGTCCTCCCACAGAAACCACCTGCAGAGGAAATGGCCCTCTACCCCCTCGTCCACGTCTGCTTCCAGCCCAATGGCCGACTACAGTGCCGGCAATTTCAAGTTTCCCTCCCTGAGAAGGAATAGGTTGGACTCCTGCACACACAAGCAAAAACGAATCTTGATCTTCACAATCACAGCATCATAGTATCACACGTAGGAAAGGACCCCAAAGATCACCCAGTCCAACCCGTTACATCAAAGAAGCTCAGTCTAAGTGCGATGGCCCACCACCCTGTCAAGCTGAGCCTTAAAACTACCTATAGTTCTGGAATCCACCACTTCCCTGGGAAGACCATTCCAGTGTCTACTTTCTCTCACAGTGAAAAGTTTCCCTTTGGAGTCCAGTCAGAATCTGCCCAGGAGCAACTTGTGTCCATCACCCTTTGTCTGTTCTACGAGATCCCTCGTGGAAAGGTGAAGTCACAAATCAACGGAAAACTGGTTTGCACCAGGTTAGACAGCTTCCCTGTTCAACAACCAGATTCATTTCTCAGTTTGCAGTCTTTCAGAACTATCAGAACTCCAACTCTTTCTTTCCCCTCTTTTTAAAAAAAACCCAGGAAGCTGGAAAAGAAAACTAATCTTTCATGAGCCCTTCAGCTTTGTCAATTAAAACTCCACTTTCGAAAAGCATGAAGAAACCGAAATATTACAAGCTACCTGCAGTGAATTTTTTCCTGCGTTCTTCATGAAGAAGTAGGGTTTTGCAGGTTTAATGAACATCAGCGTAAGACGCGCGGATTACAATTGCTAGGAACCTCTTGCTGAGCAGGGATTTTCTGTACTGAGTTGTTACAAAAACAGAGCATTTACACTGGTCTGCGTGTACAAGGTTTCTTCTTTCTCCTACCAAGAAAGCACCTAAAATTGCAATTCATTGTCTGAAATATCAGTCATCTTCAAGTTGTTCCTATCTTTATACCTGCATCTTGCCCTTAAAACTCAACTGTGGGGCACTCAGCTGGGGGTATCTCAAGAAACTAAGGTGGGTGCAGCTGAGCCAGATATTACTGGTAAGACCACCAGCACTGAAAGGGTTACAAACCACAGCGATTAGTCTTCACATGTTAATTAGGTAGGAACTAAACTACTGAGTAAATCCAAGAAGGTTCCTACTTCCAAGTCTTTCAGCTTCAAAAAACACATTTTGTTCACGAGGCAAAGTTATTCACACAACAAAGCATTAGAGGTACGTTTGCTCTTAGGATAAAAGCTCAGAAGCCAGACAGAACAGCAAGATTTCACCCTAAACATGGGACTGGAATTAAGAATTTCCACTGCTCCACCTTGTACAGGAGCTGAGCAGCAGGCACATGGGTAAGCAAGTGAATCTCACACACTTGTGGACACCAAGAACAGCAAAGAACAGGGTAGCAGTTAACACCAAAGTCAGTCATTTCTGTGTTGGGCTGCTTTTGAAAAAAGCTCAACTTCCCCAGAATTTCAGAAAATGACTTAACAGGAGTGGAACAAAGATTATAGATTCCCCCATGGTGTTCTGAAGCGCAGGAGAAACGATCTCATTAGGTTTTACAGCTATCCTGTGTTTGGAGGAGGGTTTCTAGGCATGAGAGAGAGGCTCCAGGTGGGGAACCTAGAGAGAGAGGGCAGGGAGCAGCCTGGGCAGGCTCTAGAAGGGAAAGCTCAGACAGGCAGGCAGAGAGGGAGAGCAGCAGTGAGTAGGAAGAGCCTCAGACCAAACCGTGAAGTGAAGGAAGCTGTTGCCAGAAGCTCTAAGAAAAGGGGTTTGGGTATAATTACCGCCCTGAAACTTGCTAGTCCTGTTGCTGTCATTGCCAGAGAAGGCTCCAGAGTGTCCTGTCGTTGCTGCCACCCGGAAGGCCCGGTAAGCGCCTGTGGCTACTGTTTCCCCATATGGGCCTCCGAAGCCATAGACTCCTGTTAGACCCAGGGTAAAGAAAGACAGGGGAAAAGCTGTGAGGGAGCCAGACACCCAGAAAGGCCCCGAGCAGAGACACCGCTGCCTCCTTCCACCCTTCTGAAGTCGGCAGAGAGGGGTGCACTCTTGCAGGCAATGCTGTGCACCAGCAAGGCAGCACTGCCAAGGAAGCCCTGGCCAAAGATGTCCCACTGCCTCCTCGAGCACAGAGTCTATTATCCAAAGGGCAGCCCTTTAGCCTGGGAGCGGAGCAGGCATCCCTTGCTCCTGTGGCACATCAAGCACTGTAAAGGCTGGTGACAGTGGTCTGGCAACGAGCTCCAATGACTACAGTTGTGGCAACCCAAGAACATCTTATTCCGGGTGTTCAGCTCAGAACACACCTATGGGCCTTGGCACCAGAGAGGTTTCGTGAGAGGGAATCAGTGTAGAAACACCTCAAATGGTTGGATCAGTGTTTACACTCAAGGGTGTCAATGGCTAAATGACTGTAGCAAAACAGAGGGTGGGGAGGAGAGAAGGTTGTTGTCAACCCTGACAGCTGAACAGTGTCTGTGCATGTAGGCATTCTCAGTGTTTATAAGCGTTTTGAACAATGTGCAGTGCAAGTAAGAGCCTTTTTGTACCATCCAGCGTTAATCCATTCCCCTTTTTTTCCTATTTCATAGAGCAGTGGTAAAAATATTTTGATCTGGCACAGTTACTGTAAATCCTGATGACAATATGCAGCAGAACTCCACATTGCTAGGCTGGGGCTAATGAAAGTTCTACCAAAGCACAGTCATTGGCACGTGACGACACACCCCAGCCACTCGCTCTTAAGTGTTTTTCCTATGAGATTCAACAGGCAGATCAGTCTTGTAATTGGGGGAATGTGAAAGGCAAAGCAACACTTCACACCAACACAACTCCGCACCGTCGTCCCATCACTTACCAGCAAAGCCTCTCCCCCTGCCCTGAGGTGGTGGGACTGGCCCAAAGTGTCGAGGATACATAGAAGCTGGATAGAAAGGCATGGCAGGTGGCGGTGGGAAAGGGAGAGGGTGGTTCTGCCTGGAGAAATTTAATCCTTCTAGGATGCTCTGACGCATCTTTTCAACCTTGGCTGCCTGCTCAGCCTGTTTATAATAAAGAGAAGGTCAGAGGAAGATGTTAGAATTCTGATTTTGGATGTATACACTTACATTTACACAACAAGGTCAAGGGAGAGAGCAAAATAACAGGAGGAAACCTACACAAACCACTTCTGCCAAGCTAGCGAGCTAGTGACGCTAGCCTGTCTTCATACCTAGCAATGGTTAAACAACACCTCACCTGTTCACAGGCAAATCTGTACAGATGGGTACACAGATGGCAGTCTAAACATTGGGGTAGTTTAAAAGTCAGTAACAGGAACAGTTGACAAGTCCAAAAGGTTCTTCTAGGAAGGAACTTAGACACCTCTGTCTACAGTCTCATCAACTAATAGCCCTTTAAGCAGAGTTATCATCATAAATGTGCAGAGCTAAACAGAGCCAGTGTAGACAGGCTAAAGCAGACCTGGAGGCTACAAGCGTGAGAGAGACCATAGGCACTGGTTTGTTTTGGTGCTTCACTAAATGGCTTCTTTTCAGCAGTTTCCTGGTTCTATAGGTAGAGAACAATTTTGCATTACGTGCATACAATAAAACACCTAATTCAGTTGTATTTTAAGATGATTGTAAGAAGCGTGAAAAGATTTTGAGCTCAAGAACTGTTAAAAGAGTCTGTAAAATAAGTTCAAAATCACTGGTTTTTTTGTCACTGTAAAACCACTGCAACTTAGTGCTGCTAGCTTGACCAACCAAGACAGTACTCAAGCAGAGAGTTCCCACTCGCTCAAGACTGATAAACCAATCACTTCTGAAGGTCTGGACCACGCGACACTGTCCGGCTTGTGACACCACGCACCTGACCATCACAGAGGTCAATGAGCGGAACTTTCTCCCGGCTTGCTTTGATGAGCTTGGTCTGGAACAATTTTCCATCAAAATACATCCAGGGACAGCAGTGCTCCCACGGAATGGGCTGCCCGCAAGCGTCATTTGCAAAAAGTGCCATGTCGACGCCACTCATAAATAAAGCAGACAGCTGGATTCCTCGGGGATCAAGATTCTCAATCTGTTCAAAATAATGATAATAACATTCATACTTCAATGATTTCTAAAAAGTAGTAACAAGACATCATTCAACGTTCTTCCAACAGTCACATTCTCATAGGATCATAGGATGTTAGGGGTTGGAAGGGACCCAAGAGATCATCGAGTCCAACCCCCCTGCCGCAGCAGGACAAAACTATCTAACACAGATCACAGAGGAACGCATCCAGGCGGGCCTTGAAAGTCCCCAGAGAAGGAGACTCCACGACCTCCCTGGGGAGCCTGTTCCAGTGCTCTGTGACCCTCACAGTAAAGAAGTTCCCCCTTGTGTTGAGGCGGAACCTCCTCTGCTGCAACTTACACCCATTGCTCCTTGTCCTATCACAGGGAGCAAGTGAAAAGAGCCTGTCCCCCCCCTCCTGGCCAGCCTTCAGGTACTTATAAACATTTATCAAATCTCCCCTAAGTCTTCTCTTCTCCAGACTAAAAAGCCCCAAGTCCCTCAGCCTCTTCCATTACTTCCAAAACTCTTTGAAATAGCAATTTCAGAAAGTCACTCCGACGTTTTACATGGATTGTCACTTCAGGGCCAGAAGAACCCACCAGGATCCATTGTGTGGCATGGGCAAAAGCACAGTACTCGGAGAAGGCTGAGAAGTAACACCCAAATCCTCTTTTCCCCCCCCCCCCAGCAAAGCAAAGGAAATTATTTCTAACATGATGCTCTAACCCAATTCATTGGGACAAAGTCAGGAAGAAGTTTTAAATCAACTACTCAAACCGTGGTGCCTAGCAACTTCCGATGCATTAGGACATTGGCTGCATTGATCTCAGTGATACAAATGCAGTACAGAATTAAGCAAGGTAAAGCTTTAAAGACACGGGAAATTAGCTGTTAATAAAAGTCATTACTAAATTATTTCAAATAATTCTGTACTTCTGAGATCTCCTGCAGAAAATTTAAGAAAGGAACCCAAATGCAAGCATTTCATTTTCCTTCTCTTATCTCACTTCCCTTCTGGCTCCTTGATGAGGAATTTTATATTAGCTTGATTCAGGATTTTGCTGTTTGAACATGTCTCTCATTGATGAGGTAGTGCTCCTACACACGACAGCTTTATTTAGGGTGCAGCAGAGCTAAACAAAGATAGAATCAAATGGTGAATAATAGCTGGTCATAGAAGCAAAAAGGATTTGCTTGCAGCAAATATATTTCTAGCTCTGGCATAAGAAAATACCACTACAAGTATTGTGGAAAATACTTCTGAAAATATCAGCCCTTTCTTGGGAAGGTTTTTAAGGTTCTGGTATAAATTTTAAAATTAAACTGTGTTACCTTCCTTCTGCTCAAGCAACCTTTAAGGGCCAAAAGGCTATTGGCATGGTTTTGCAGACCTGAAGCTGGGTTCAAACTCATCTACTCCTTTTGTCTGACTTCAACAAAAGAAGCAGCTGCACCGTACAAAGACAGTACCAATACCGTGTTTAAGACCAGGTCTTGCAGTCTTTCCATCACTACCCAGTGGGCATGATATACACTAACTGCATTACCCACCACGTATGAATTAAAGATAGAACAGAGAGAACAACTTATAGAATCACAGAATCATTAGGGAATGGAAGGGTTAGATCGAAAGATCATCCAGCCCAATCCCCCTGCCACAGCAGGATCACCTAGACCAAGTCATACAGTCAGTCTGGGTTAGAAGGGACCACAGGACCATCCAGTTCCAACTCCTCTGCCATGGGCAGGGACATCCCACCCTAGACCAGGCTGGCCAGAGCCACATCCAGCCCGGCCTCAATAACCTCCAAGGATGGGGCCTCCACCACCTCCCTGGGCAACCCATTCCAGGCTCTCACCTCTCTCACAGTGAAGAACTTCCTCCTCACATCCACTCTAAATCTACCCAGCTCCAGCTTTGCTCCACTCCCCCTAGTCCTGTCACTACCTGACATCCTAAAAAGTCCCTCCCCAGCCTTTTTGTAGCCCCCTGCAGATACTGGAAGGCCACAGTAAGGTCACCTGGGAGCCTCCTCTTCTCCAGACTGAACAGCCCCAATTCCCTCAGTCTGGCCTCATAGGAGAGATGCTCCAGCCCTCTGATCATCCTGGTCGCCCTGCTCTGCAGATGCTCCAGCATCTCCACATCCCTCCTGTAATAAGGGCTCCAGAACTGGACGCAGTGCTCCAGGTGGGGTCTGACCAGAGCGGAGTAGAGGGGGAGAATCACCTCCCTCAACCTGTTGGCCACACTTCTCCCGATGCAGCCCAGGATCAGGTTTGCCCTTTGGGCTGCAAGTGCACACTGCTGGCTCAGGCTGAGCTTTTCGTCCACATTACCTGAAACAGTTAACAACATGGAGCAGCAGGAAACACATCTCTTTCTTAACTGTATAACTTCGATAATGTATTACCTTGAGTTCCTGAAGCTGGTCAGGTTCATAGAGCTTTGGAGACAATGCTTGGGCAAGAAAAGCATCAAGTTCCTGGCGACGAAGTATACGAACCCCGGGCCACTGTACCATATACCTACAGAGGAAGCCTAGATGTATTCAGAAGCTTCTTTTAACTGGGCAGTATTTTATGTGATCAGAGGTCACCAGAATGCAACATCAACAACAAATCAATCTTTTTTTGTTGTCTAGACTTGAATAGTCAAAGAGGCCAAAGCACCAATCTGAAGTTTAAAGGTGTTTAAATTCTTATGCAAGAACTACAGGCTGGGAATCAGTTGCACAAACCCTGCTTCCAGTGAAAAAGGAGACAATGGGCTGCCAAAACAGAATCTAAACCACAAGTGGCTTCTGATACACTTAACAATGGAATCATGTAAGGACTAACGGTCTTCAGAAAGATGAGTAATTGTTCAAGGACTTTGTGAACCTGCTTTCCAGGGGAGTCATTACTCAGCAACTGTCCGGTTGGTGAACGTGATGCCCATTGCATTAATTTATCTGTGCCATACATCACAGGAGAGTCCAAAAGAAATGAGCCTTCATAAGGCTTCACATACCACTTGGGCTATTTTTTTGTTTACTGACCATTCTATCTGGAGAAAAAGAAGTTGCAGTGCTCTAAAGGCAGGATGCAGTTCAGTAGAACTGAAGACAAATTTACAGGCGAGTATTTTGGACCTGGTGACTCTCTTGAAAAAGCAGAAGTATAGAATTAACACTGGCTGCTAGTTACCATCATCTTGAGCAGATGAGCTAATATAGTGCATCATAGGTACAGTTCATGTAAACTTTGGCTCCCAGCACACTGCTACAAAGAACTCCTTCACTTTGCAGCTTCAACACAAGCCCCGAGATGCCAAATGTGATTTTTTTAGGAAGCTGAAGCCTACAGAAAGGGTAAACTACTCCAACTGCTACAGCAGCCTGTCTGCCATACAAGATTTTCCTTCCTCTTCTCTCCAGCCCTCTGGAGACTGAAGAAAGCAATGTTCAACACACAGAAAGCTTTTAAGACTTGCAGCAGCAATGACCTAAAACAAAACAAATCCCTGCTAGTGATGGTACAAGCACAAATTAACTCCTTCCACACTCCTGGTTTTTATTAAAGGCAAGCTTGTCAGATGATGTATGCAAACCATTCCCTTGCTCTGCTACACCATAAGGAAATACTGACCTTAGTACACAACAGAGCACCATAAGATGAGTGGGCACATTAGTTGGATTGAGCATTGCTGGTGTATCTGATCTCATACAGGCCAAAAACGCCCTCATCCGCCGGTTCTTGTCTTCCACCGCTTTCCCCAGCCACAGCTTCTTCAGATTAGGACAGGTCCATTCCCTGAATGCAAGTGCTTCCACCAGCTCAGGGGTCTGAGGAGATTTGCCTTTGTAAGCAGCCCATTCTTTAATTATCACTGGTGAAACTACAGTGGAGAGAAAACACCCAGAGTTAAAGAGCAGTGGAAATTCTAAACTTCTTATGCAAGAGACTTTGATCCACAAAGCATAGACGATGGATTCTGGATGACTCACTGCTCAACTGGCAACCTGAACTGTATACAAAGCAGCTTTCAACTGCTAGCGCTGGTACGTTAAGTCCATGCAACCAGTGTAAACTGGGAGCATCGCACTAGTATTTTCCAATTAATAGATGACAGAAAGCAACCGCATACATTTTATAAAGCCTCATTTAAAAGTGCTTTTCCCCTTAGAATACCTGTGTCACCAACAAAAAAGAATGATCAATAAAACCAGTACATGAATACAGCTACATTCCACACGTGGGCTTTAGGAACAGCATGACCCCAGCAATTTCATCCAATTACCGTTTAAAACTGGTACTTGTTCAACTACTGCAGTGGACTAAGATCTCAAATACGGGTGGGTTTGGGTTGGAGTTTTTACAGAACCTTATGTAAGCCTTCTGATGATTTACCGCCCTGCTTTATCTTCAGAGGTCTGTAATTACGTGTCTGTTTAGCTCCCTTTTGGCCAGATCAGCCAGCCAGACTCTACAGTGCTGCTAAGTGATCTCCCTTTGGATGTTTGAGGGTGATCAAAAGAGAACATAGAGAGGAAAAAGAGAAGCCAAGACTGAGAAATGATACCTTTGGCCTTGGAATGACCCCAAGTTGAACGCAGCTTGAAATATGTTTGCATCCTCCTTAACTCAGAGCCCAGTAATGCGATGTGGAAAGATTTGAGGAGCTTGTTAGCAAAGCTTCAGGTTACAGGCCAGCCAGATCCACTTGCAGGAGCACAGACCCGCTCTTTCTGATAGAAATCTGTGTCAGGGATCAAGAACAGAGTGGTACCGGTGCCAGGATGGCCCTCACAGCTTCAGAGTCTCCTTCAGCAATCAGCCTGACAAGTAATTTTATAGCTAGGGGCAGGCAAACCATTGCCGGGGCATCGATGGGGATTAAAAACCTCCAGGAGATCCCGAAGCACTCTCCTGCTGCTCTGCAGTAAAACCAGTCCAGTGTTACAGAGCTCTGGTTAAGTGCAGCACTGAAAATAAATACTCTGATACATTTAGTTGTTAGTCTCACTGAAAATACCACATTCTGCTTTGGTTGCTGCTGGTTTTTCGGTGCCACCAAGCTGTGTACAATGGGCTTTGCCAGTCAGCGGAGCTACACCGTTACCCGAGCAGGGCTTATCCTACCGGTTTTCACTGGGTGTTCAGGCCTGCGCCAGTAAACACAAATACAAGGATGTGTTGATGGAGGCAATATTCCTACCTACACTTGGCTTAGTGGTTTGGGGGCCCCTGCAGAGGCCAGCAGATGCCAACTCACCACACACAGCATTTAAGCACCCTCAGATGGTCACTTCCTCAGCTCCTGTACCTCCACCACCAGGGAAACACAGCTGTACAGGACCCAAGGGCTTCACTGTTGGGCCTTTCACATACATTTCACATCTAAAGACCTCAAGCTGAGAAGGAAACATTTTAGGCCTGTGCTCTCTACCTACAGTCCTACCTTTTGACATCCAAAACTGGTTCAAAGCTTTTCATCTGGGGACGACAACAGCCTCTCTGCACAATGGGGATGAGGAATTACAGCTCTACCAGCTGACAGTAACTGTAGCCCTGTTCACCCAAGTTGAATGTAATAGAGGAATCAAGAAGTGGTCCATATCCACTGATTTTTCCAGAGCACTTCTTACACCTTTGGCAGCTCTGTACTGGAATTGCTGTCAAAAGCTCAATCTTCCTCAGCTGCTGAGGATCTCTGTCCTCAGGGGGACTGGACTAGATGATCTTTCGAGGTCCCCCAATCCCTAATGATTCTGTGTTCTCCTCCCAGGATTCCCATGTGGAAATAAGCAATGTCTACCCTGAAGACTATGCTGAGGAATACTGAGGCTGTGTTCAGCCAGCTCACAGTGCTTACTACATCGGGTTTCACATTGACCTTCCTCCTGCTGCCCCTCAACAGATTTGAATACTCAGAAGCAGACAGAGCAGCTGCACAGCACACTGACATCTGCTTCCAAATGCTAGGCTCACCACCCTATAGAACCCATCAGCACTGACCTGCATGCGGGTGACTTGTTTGACACACACAGGGACGCTCTTACAGGTCTCACATCACTAGCAACAGCATCCTGCACATTCAAGCTGTCCATCAGAGGCCTTCACAGACCTCAGCCTGATGGGACTGTAGATCTAGTCGGACTCCCCATACTAGCACAGGATCTCCAAGAGTAGATTCCTCAGGGACACACGCAGGTGGGTTTGGAATGACTCTCTAGCCCTGGAGCCTGGGCCAGGGCTCTGGTACCTTCACCATGAAAAAACTTTTCCTGATGCTTCTCTCTTGTTGTTACTCTTGCTCTCTTTGCATTTCTGTCATTAACTGAACGTAAGGTGCCCAATGCCAACAGAACATGAGCTGGCTAATGCAGATGAATCAAACCTCATGTTTAACCTTTCTAGTCTTTACTGATGGCACAGCTTGAGCTCAGCACACTTCCTTTTGCTACAGGACTGCTGCTGCACAAACTCTGGCTTTTCTCCCGGCCCAAACAGCCCAGCTGAAAACACCCTTGCTGGGAAGCAGAATTTCACAAGGTGATTAGGCTTAAATAGCAGTCTCTTGGCTCCAAGCAGGGGCTATGATGGCTTGTCCAGGAGGGCATTTTTCCAGAGTGGAAAGGGCAGAAGACTTCACCTGCACAGATGTATTTATCCCAACGCAGGAAATAACTCATCTCAGAGCCCAAACAGAAGAGCAAGTCAGGCAGTCCGCAGCAGGGCAGCACAGCCAACGCTGTGCTCCTGGCACTAAAAGCACCATCAAGAACTCTGAGATTGAACTTTTCCTTTCCTCTGGGAGCAGCGAGGAGGACGTGCAGACAGAGGCACTACTTGGCATACAATTACTGCTCAAGAACCTCACTGACTGCCTCTTCCAGCAGATCCCTTGCCTTTCTTTTTGGTTTTGCAACTACACAAACATAGTAGTGATGTAGAAGACAGGAAGTCACGCATTTTGTCAAAGATTCATTATTGCACTGTCTACATAGTTACTGATAATTGTGGTGGTCAGCTCATTGTATGTTTTTCACAGCCTCCTATCACCTTCACTTGCAATATATCTGCAGATTGCCCTGCTCAGCGATCACATTGCCTGTGCTAGGGTTTGTACAACAAAGGTGACAGAATTTTAGATATTAATATTTTCACTACAGTCCTCTACATAAGTCTTAAAGGCAACTGAAATTTATTTCAAAATGTATTTCTTTGTTCTCTTAACCTCTTTTGATCCTGAAACTTTCTCCGGACCCTCAAACTTTCTAATTCTCTTATTTATTCCATTTTGTAACTTACTCTGGAAAGCAGCATTAAAAATTAAGCCACTGAAGGAGGCTTAACATCGTTAGCTGTGGGTCCTCAGGAAAGTTATCAAGGGCTAATGAGTGTGTAACAAGCGCTGTACTAGCTCTGCAGTGAAACAACTAACTTTTGGGCAGACATTCAAATGTTGGGGTTTAGTTTTTGTTTTAAAGAGCACGGTCAATCCTAAAATGGAAGTAGGACACTAGCTGGATGTGTCCTGCAGCACGATTGGCTGGAGCTCCTGTAACTCAAGTGAGTCTGCAGTAGTATTCTTAGCCCCCACTGAGAAGAAACCTCAATCAGTACAAATAAAGTATAAAGTCAGCACAGATTAGGAGGAAACAGAGATCATGCACGTTTCCCTGGTAGAAGACTTGAGGTTTAAGTGATAAAACTAATACTATGGACACTGAAGCAGACCTGCAGCACCACAAATGCCATAGGACACTTTTAAGGACAAAGGTCCAATAACAACAAGTTAATACTGCAAATAATGTCACTATTTTAATCCTGAAACAATTTTCTAACCTGAAATACTGCGACGTTGTGCGAGTTTAATGGATTTAATTAAGTCTGCGACAATACACATGCTGAGGCATTATTTGAGCAGGGTACATACAATTCCCATCAGATAAGCAGCTAAGTTTTTCAAACATCACTGGAAAATTGTCATCTTGGTTAGGAATGTACAAAACCATTTCACAATTAAAAAGGGGGAAAGGGAATGAACATAAAGTTTACAATTGCTTATTTTTCTCCTTTTACTCAGGCAGTCTGTGAACGATGCTTTCATACAGCCTAAATAATCTGATTCTTAAATGTAGTGTAGCGCCAGCAGACTGCGGTACATCAACATTTCTGCTGCTGCCGCCATTCACTTCATGCTTCACCATTCCTTTAACCTTTCTAAGGTGGTACTGTAAAGTTCAATCACCTCCTTGTGTGCATTGCATTATGAGAAAAAAACCACTCTACAGTGAGGAGATTGAATTTTCTGGAACAACAGTAATTCATGGGAGTAGAAGACTTAAGAAGTTCTTCCAGACTGGCAGGAAGACTGACATTCATCCCTCTGAATCAGCAAAAGGATCTTTGGACGAGTCTGCCTGCAGAAGGTGAGTCTGCTATGACTTTACTTGTGTTACACCTGACTGCTGGGGATTTGGAAGGAAGTTTTTATAGGTCAGTATCTGAAGGATAATTGGGAATGCAGATTTTACTGCACAACATTTAACTGCACATTTGGGAATTCAGCATAAGTACCTCTGACTTTTGAAAACAAACATTCCCACCTGGATGCAGTTTCCCATCACCAGTCTCTGCCTGTTCTTTGAAAACCACACCCCAAACTGCCACTGCTTGCTGCAAGGCTGGCAGCAGCTTGAGCACAGATTTTAAAAGCCAGCCCTAGAACTTGTGTGGAAGTGGTACTGTTTATAGCTCTTCAGCGACCGCAGGAAATAAAATTCCCAATTAACATCTTTTTCTATTATCCACAGGCTCAAACAAGCCATAAATTCCTCCAGCGTTGGCTACACTGATGAAACCTTGGCAACCATTCGCATTCAAATCATGGCACAAATGGATATGAAAAACATAGGAAAGGGAAGAGAAATAAAGAATGGATTCTACAGTACATACATTCTGGTGGAAGTCTGTTCTTTCTAAAAGCAAGTCTTTCAGTTTTCTTTCTGCTTTCTGCCAAACTAAACAGGACTCCGTAAACATACTGACGAACTGGCCTATAAAGGAGAGCAGCAGGAGGCAGGTCTTTGTTGGCTTCATCTTCTATAGAAACGGCAATTTTGATTTCACCCTTTTGCATGAAAGAAAGCAGAAAAATATGACATGTTACAGTGAACAGAAAGTATTGCGTTAACTCAAGCCAGCTCCATTATCTTTTCTTGTCAAGAAAAATGTGATTCCTTGTGGATCTGAAGTAGGTGAATTGCCCCACAACCTACTTCTCTCCTCCTGTAAGTCTCCAGGCTCTGATATCCCTGCTGCTTTCTTCTTTCTCTTCTCCATCATACACCTGTTTGATTCTTATGGCGAGGACTACTTGCAGGCGAGAACTACCTACACACTGATGTTCAGAGATGGCTATTTTGCAGAGTGAAATACATGAAAACACCATAATGTGCTTTTGGACCGTGAAAGCACATTCGAGGCTCGCCTAGAATTCAGACAGTTAGTTAAAATCTTCATGTTGTCTGAAAACATTGGCCAGACTTCTTGATGCAACGCTTTCAAACACTCTTGGGGATTCACTGGATAAAACAACAATATGATCTGTGACCAGCTCTTCTCATAACTGGGAATTACATAAGCAAGGCTGGTTTGGAACGTAGAGAAATTAAGTTTCTACGCTTTCAGAAAAAATCATGACACAAACTCCTGACTTTCTCAAAAGAGCGGCAACACGTTGCTTTCCGCATCTGCAGGAGAACTGTCAGGGTACTGGCTCTGTTGGTCGCACACTGGGTCAGAGAGGGATAGTTCTCAGTCTCCCACCGGTATCCCCCATCCCTGTAATGTCCAACCCACCTGTGGGTGAACACACCTCAACCGCAGCAGCAGCTCTCCAAGGGACAGTGTGAAGGGCCAGGGCCACACTAGCTGCAGAGATGGACACCCATGGCCAACCTGGACCCTTAGCCAGGGGTTCTGGAGGGTTTAGGAGCCTCCAACTCTAACTGCAACTGCTAGAAAGTAATAAACAGGAAGAAGCAGTTTGGCGTTACTGTTTCGCTGAACATCACTGGCTTTTGCTCTGCTCTTCCCTCCAGGCACTGCCCCAGGCCCAGGGGGTTCTATTCCACTTCTTTTTCCTCATCTGACGAGTTCTGGGGGCTGCAGTCTGCAGTTGTCTCCGCCCAGCTGCTCCTGCAGCTGTCTCCTCCAGAGCTGAAGGGATCCTGGGTCTCTCCCCCAGTGCTTGGCTGCTGCCTGACCCTCACTCCTGCCTCATCCTAGACCTTGACCTCAACATCCAGCCTGTGCTCTGCTCAACCTGCCAAACCTTACTCCAGCACTCCATGGCAGGAGAGGACCCAGCAGCGTGTGCCAGCAAGGACCAGCTGAGGGCAAACTCATGGTCCTGCAGAGCCCTTGGCTGCAATTTTGTCCCAAGACACCTTCCTTGGATCAGGTGGAGGAGAGTGGGGAAACTCCTGAGCCCTTTCCCAAGGGCTTCTCCAATGGCAAAGCAGCTGGCAAGAGCTAAATGCACCAGGCAAGCTTTAGGTTGGCCCTGAGGAACAATTTCTTTCACAGAAGTGTTGTCCAGGCCTGGTCCAGTAGTGGAGACCCTGTATCTGGAGACTTTGAAAGTCAGAGATGTGGGGTGAGGGATATCCGTTAGTAGTGACTTGCCAGTGCCAGGTTTATCATTAGACTCCATCTTAAAGGTCTTCTCCAATCTAAATGGCTTATGATTAATCAATATTCAGTATTTAAAGGTAAGAAAAATGTTCGGCTACACAAAGCGTGAAGCAGAAGTGACACCATGGCTGACCATGTACCTTCTGACTCTTATCCACTTCTCTGGTAAAGCGGCGTAAGAACATGACAGCAATACAAGCTGCAGTGCGAAACAAACACATGGGAAATAGGAACTCCAAACCTCAGCTGTGCTGGAGAAACTCTTATTTGCCTGCCTAAAGTCTGTATTGTCCTGAAGTGGGTTTTTATAATGGATCTAAGTTAGCAGGAAGGCTGGATGCTGCACAGTGAATGCATGAGCTTGATGCATGAGAAGCGTTTTGAACACTAAGGAGGAAGATGATGAAGTTGTCTCATTCTTGGACTCATCTGTTTGTGTTTAAAACAAAACCAACCAAACGTCTTTTGAGACTCAAATGTGTTAAGGAGTCACGTCAGACCACCACTGCTCTAGCTGCTTCCTGTTTCTGCACTTCTGCACATTCCAGACACAGAGATGCACGTTATCGCTGCAAGAAGCTCTCCCATTGCTCTTCAAGGTGGCCATTCAGGTAGACTCATTTTCTTACTGGCCACACTGAGCAGCCAGAATCCACGGCTGTGTGTAAATACCCTCTGCTTACCTAGGATCAGAAGGCTCACACATGAAATAGCCAAAGCAAGAATAACAAAGAGCTATTAGGAATGTTCAGCCAAACTACAATCACCAACAATTCAGAACATCACCGAGTTTATCTGCAATTAAATTCCATTTCAGGATTATACAAAAGGGATTGGGATCGCTGCTCTATTTCTCTCATAATTGGCTACCAGGCATGGGAGAGATCAGATTGTGAGGGAAAACAATCTAAGGATTTTTGAATGCTGAAAATAGAAAAGACTTGGCACAGACACCAAAGCACATACGCAGGAGTTTTTAGATGGAAATGGACTTTATATAAAAACACACATACACACACACACACACACAGAGACATATGTACACATGCACAGAGACAAAAATAGCTATGTGTATTCTGGAAAAAAGGATTAAATTTGTAAGTAAACACTTCTAAATACAGTCAACTCATTTACTGCAACGATGTACCAGGCCAGTGGTTAGAAAATAGAGGGAAAAGAATCATCAGAAGTATCAAAAATGGACCAAAACTGAAAGCACTGAGAAGGATATGAATTTATTTCACAGTCTGTGATTCTGAAATGTCATACCTTGGTTAGGACATGAAAGATGTAGGGATACATTAGTCCCTTCTTGTGCCTATGCTCTGCCACTCTTAATACTTCAGGTGCTACAGGAGGTAATGGAGGGGTAGTAATATCCATGTGGTTTCTGGTGGGCATTGACAACAGGCAGGGGATTTGTGGATTACTGGTTTGATTCCCTTTGACCTCAGCTGCCTGACTTCCTGAAGAAGCACTAGAGGAACCTTCCACCTGTAACAGAACAACAAAATAAACTGGATTTGAATGTGTATAGCCAAGAAAACAAAACATTTCCTTCTTCACTGAAAAAAAAAACCCACTACGGTAAAGCTTGAATTTATGAAGCTACACTAGGAAGACTGAGAAACTTAAGGCAATGTTAACGATGTCTTAACTAAGCGTTTCCAAGATACTATAACTAAAAGGGTTAACTGAGAATCTAGAATCTATCCAGGCGTGCATTAACACATCCCTTCTCAGACTGCATTTCAAATAAAGCAGGAAAATCTACACAGTTCAATTTAAAGCCACTTTAAATATTTCATGTCTGAACTCAAAAGCCTTGTAAATATTTTGTTGGATTCTTTTTAGCCAAGATTCTTTTCTCTGAAAATTTCCTAATGGCAACATTTTCTGACTGCCAAGAGTAAAGTGGCATTTGATTCCATTTCTAGAAGTGCAGTTCACAAATTCAGAGGAAAAAGTATGATGCATAAAAATGCACTGTAAACCTCCTGGTGAATAAGCTTTTTGTAAGCATTTCTGCCGGATCTCTGTCATACGCACCACCAAAAATAGAGCTCATTCCTAAAAATCCCTCAGAACTGAAAGCCTTAGAGTTTACACTTGTTTCATGCCTAGACACTATCACAGGAATATCAAAAACTTTTTTGACTGAGATTTAATTTGTTGCCTCACTGTGAACCCTTAGCATTGCAGGGGTATTCTCACAGTTTGTGGGCAAAATGTGACTTGAAAAAAACAAAGCTGAAACAGAAATCCCACAGAACAAACAGCATAAAAAATAGGCCCAAACAAGCTCAGTGTGTTCAGCCACTTACGAAAAATACAAGCCTGCGTATGAAAACTCAAAAGAATTCCAGGCAACTACCAAAACCCTTCTATAGAAAGGATAGAAAGGAGTGTATTAGTAAAAACCTGCTCCAGCCAAGTGGCAAAGGGGCAGTACACCTTTCAGATCCCATTTGAAACACACAGGGAATGTTTCTGAAAAACTATATCTTAGGTCTGCTAATTTAGACTTCATTTTATTTATAAAAATATCCTGAAGCAATGGCCAAAACCTGTAAGTCAGCATTTCTGACACAATCTGTATGACACACAGGACTCTTTTATTCGTACTTGAGCCATCACAGCTCTGTTCAATCTGTATTCTATCATCAAACATTTCTTAATCAGTGGTAAGATTTTTGTCCCCCACAACCAAATGTCAGTGACACCGGACCAAAAAGAACTGCTGATTACTGGGGGTCATGAAGGAAAGGCAAACAAGACACCCAAACAATAGCAATGTTTTCCCTGTTTGCCCTATGCAGGTTTCTTTCTGGATCTGCTCCAGCAATAGTCAAACACCTTAACTGAGGAACTACCACTGCCAGAAGGTCTGGTTTTTTTTTGTTCCATCTAAATGAGAGAACTACCAACAAGGAATTCTTACATCTAAGTCAAGCAAATGGAGTGTCAAGGTTGCTGCTACCTGTCTTGATTTTCAGCACTGTAAATCACCTCAGGAGTTCAGAACTCATCCACTTGAAATCTCTTTAGGAAATCTTCCTTTTTAATACGTGCATCCCTAGGAAATGAGTTCATCTACAAAATGTATTCATAGTCCCCCCTGTCATGCCCAACAGATACAACTGTGTGCTGCTACCAAAGGCTGAAGAAGTGGTTGGATATTAAAAATAACCCCCCTTTTCTACCTTAAGTGGGGTGGATTTTAGCTGGACTGCATGGCTGCATCTACTGGGATGCAGCTCAACCACTGCTCATACAGCCCTAACGCGGCGTGTGCTGTGTCCCACCCACCCAGCTCCACAAGATACGGATGGGATCGTGCAGCACACGCAGGGCTGTGGTGGGGACACGCAAGGCTTTATACACGGTCCATACCACAGACAAGAAAGGAAAGGACAAATCAGCATTTGCATATGGTGACCAATCCACAGGCAGATGAGGTATAGTCTGCAGGAATAATAACCACTGATGGACGAAATCATCAGTTTGATATTTTAAGCACAAAGCCCAAATTTACAGGAAAATGTTCTTTGTAGCATAAGAAGGATCAGGATTTTGTGACACAGAATTAGCAGTTGGTACTCAGCACTTCCATCACGAAGAGGCAGAGATATCAAGTACAACTGCTTGGGATGTTCTTTCCAAAGATGAATTGAGCTTGGAATACAGACCATCCTACATCTGACAATGGGTTTAAATCTTCCAGAAAGTTAATAGGATAATGTTAAGTCTTTATTGAGGGCTTAGTTATCCCAGCCTTATGCAGTTAAGTAGCCAAGACATTCTTACTGGTCCCACAGAGGTACTTTAACAGGTACTATGTGAAATTCACATCAGGTGGTTCTAAAGGACTTCTCCTTCTCAGCTGAGCTTTAATACTGACAGAATGGCATGTAGCCAACACTGAAGAATGTGTTAAAGGTGTTCTCACTAGACTCTGTACTTTGTATGACATGGGAGTCATACAATATGCTGCAATATTCCTTGTAAAACCTCTCACTGTTCTTTAAACTGCTGGTCGGTAACTCACAAAACTGTGTAGAAGTTTACACTACATGCCATGGATCACTACTGAGAATTCTCCTGGAATATGCTGTAAAGCTTCCATACACAATAATAAATGGTGAGGTTCAGGACTTGAGGAATTACCTTTGTTTGGTCTCCCAGCTCTCCACGCGTCTGACTTTCTGACTGGGTTCCTTTTTTTTCCCAGCCTATTTTGTTCCCACTGACATGGCTGAAAAACAACGAAGAAAAACAATTATATTAAAGTGCTGTTTCAGATACAACGAGGTGAGTCCTTGGTGACTCTTAGCAGAACTATGGGGCACGGGCTCATTTCATCTATCAACAGGTAGGAGCTGCTTTAAGACTTTAATGCTGTCATGGATGCTGTGTCAACACTGGGCTTCTATTTAAAAGCTGCACACTACAATGACTGCATAATGCTCAGGCAGAAAAAACCCTTGATTGAACTTTAAATATTTGTCACTACGGCAAGTAATTTTCTTCAACTGACAGACTATTTGTCCAAACTGCAATACAAATGACACTGTCTAGACTTCAGCTTCAGAATTTATCGCGTGAAAGGCCTAAGGCAGCAACTAACAAAACCACCAAAAAATATCTTGTATCACACAATGACATAACCTCTAAGGTTGGAGAAACAATCGCAGACCAGCTAAAGCTCCAGGGATTGATTCTCCCAGTTAAGCCATTGGGAGATTTCTTGCAATCGCAACAAGTTCCTTTGCAAAGTAACACTATCCCAAAATTTAACAAATACCAAAACCACAAACTCAGTGAAGATTCATAGTTTTTAGCTCCTGAAGCTTTATGAATTATACTGTGAGTCAGCAATAATTCATTCAGACAAAGTAAAAAGCTTGAAGGCTTTATGACATTTACTAAAATCTCACTTTCTTCTCCTTTCAATAAAACCTAAGGGCACAAGTGGAAAAACACGCAGTGCTGTTTGGTCTGTGATTTCACAAGGTGACTCGAGTGAACCACAGACATGTCTGGAGTCACTGGCTAGAGTGAACTGTGAATGTTTTTGGAGACAGTGACCTAAAAGTACTATTGTTTGAGGCCAGTCACTATCACTGTTTTCCTCCTTTGACGACACTGGTGAATGACTGTGAAAGTAAATCTATTTTAACCGAAGCTAAGAGAAAGAAAACATCCTCCTGAAAGACTTACTTCACTGCACCTCCATTGCCTTCATCATTGTCAGAGGACGAAGATGTAGAAGAGGCAGGAAAATAGCTTGAATCCACATGGTTGGGGCTCCCACTCTGGGTTGGATTTATTGGAGAAGATCGCTCATACAATGGTGTATGCTTTCCTTCATGAGGAATGTTACTGTAGTTGTTCTGCTCAGAAAGACTTTTTCCACCCGTTTCCAAGGTGATGGCTGGCTCAGAGAGACTGTATGGGTATGGACCCTGACCTTGGGCCCCACCTTGATTGGACATCTGCTGGGCCTGAAAGAAAATGAACTTTCTTAACAGAGGGTAACAAAAAGGCGTTTCTCTTAAAACAAAACAAATTATTTAATCAAGTGGCACTTTCCAAATATACATGTTAATCTCAGCCATTTTGAGCAGCCTCAGAAATGGTTCTACCATAATCTGTAGCATCACTACAGTTCCAGACTTAAAATTCCATCAGTGAACACCTGTGCTAACAAAACCAAGAGCTACCTTTCCCACCTCAATTCTAATTTGATGAGTATGGTGGGTTTTTCCCCAGGGAGAAGGGCAGAGGGCCACACTTACTGCAGGCTTTGCTTGTAGTGAGGTCTGTGGAATGTTAAGCATCTGAGAAGGAACATAAGGTGGCACTATCCCAGGCATACCAAACTGATTTGGTCTGGCTGCTGCATTGCAAACAGGGAGAAGGGGAAAAAAAGAAAAAAACAACAAACCAAAGAGTCATGAAACACAAGTCATTTGACACAAGAGTTACCTTCTGCATGCTTTTGCTTCTATGATTTTTTTTTAGTCTTGCTACGCGAGCATTACCGACTTCTGCTATGCCTTCAGGTCACTTTTAGTCATCTGGGCTTTTTAGTAACAGTATCTGTAGCCTGTGACATCTGTTTTACTTGTCTCACCTTTTCGCAGCTCTATCTCATTACTGCAAATTTCTGTTTTACCTGGGAATCAAAGGAAGCTCGAAGGAAAGTTGACCAGGAGATGTGGTAACAAAGAAGCTGGCGAAAACAGCACCCAGAAACGTAACGCCAGCACTGTCTGACCTCGAGCAGCCTTAATGCCCTTTAATGCAGGGTTTCAAGTGTAAATAAAGACACCTCATCCCCAAAAAAGAGGAAATGCAGCCATATCAATGTGCCAGAGAGCAAACTGAAAAGCTGTAGAAAATTCAGCTCAAATGATGTTTTAGTGTTAAGACGGAGGTATGTGCAGTGGATCCTGTGATCAGCCTGCGGTGCCAGAACAATCTGTAGCTGCATTTTAAGCAGATATTTTATGACACCGAAAAGTCAACAACTATAAAGGGATTTTTATAACATGTCAGGTAAGTCCAGTGCAAGACAGCAAGTATGTTTTATGGAATATAAGTACTCTTCATGACTGGAAACTGTCTTCAGAATTCAACTGCTGATGGCATCCTCCTCTCCAGCATTCCAATACTGCTTCATGGTCAAGGGGAAAACCAAGTCCAGGCTGTTCTCCTCTTCTTACAGAAAGAGTGTAATATACGCTATGAAAATCTTTTTAAGAAACTTCACATTTGATTAAAAATAACCAGGGAATATAAGTATCTGTATAAGACCCTGCTAATAATCCTACTTCCGACTTAAGGCTGTCCTGGGTTTTAGTTACAACAAAAGGCCTGACTTCTTACCTAGGTAATGTGGTGGATGAAATGGCATAGGTTTGTTAGTTGCTGAGTAGTAAGCAACTGCTCTCTTAAATCGAGTAACTTTGTCATCTGTTCTAGACTGAAATAAAACAAAAAGATCTGTTAGGAGCAACTCCAGGCAGGTGCCTTTTATCAGCTGATGCAAAACACTGTTTTTATACAACAGTTCTTCAACACCAATGTTCAGTACAATTGGTTAAAAAAAACCCCAAACCAAAGGACAAACAACCCAGAGCAACACTGTACCTTGTTCTTTACCTGTGAATGCTGAAAAACATCTTTTGCTATGGCATCCAAATCAGTGGTGTCCTGAATATTACGGACATAGTCAGCTACGGCTTTGATCACTACATCACAAGGTGGTAAAACTAACTGGTGAGCACGTACCTGTGCAAACAAACACACAGCCAGCATGAAATAACAGCATCGCCCAGGGAACGCCAGTTACACAGGACAGAATAAAACTCTTTACTTACTGAAAATACACTTGACGAATTCCACATATGCCAGATTCAGCATCTAAATATTCTGGGGGGTTTCTATCTTGTTTTTAAGGCTTCACCTTAAGCTGCTCAGCTGTTTTTCACCTTTATATACTCACAGTTATATACATGTGAGGCCTCACCTCTATGCAAATATTTGCTGGTTAAATACCAGCTCTGACAAATGAGGTCAGCAACGCTAATTATTTTCCTGCTTTCTAATACGACGCTTCTTCTGGTGTAAAATGCTTTACTAGCCGTGGATAAATCCATTTCACACAGATACAGACACACACACGTGCCTGAGGAAATAAGCTGTTTGATACGGTTTTTATTCTGACTGTAAAGTGGTGCTGGAATTGATCAAAGTGAAGAGAAAGATTTCCATGTGCACAGAAAAACAGAGAAAATGAGTTTTGCAAGGAAACTTTCAATGTTCTACAGAAATTGGTCTAAAAAAGCACTATTTGAGGAACAACATAGTGCAGTAATTAACAGTTCTCAAGTCTTCTGTATTTCATTACTTAGAGTAGAACATACTTGCACAGCTGCACATTGTTTCTTGCCTGAACTGTTAGATATAATCTTTATCTCCTTTATATTACACCTCAACAAGGGATGACGTATACATTTCTCCTGTTGCTCTGAGCCCATATACTTTCTCTTTCAAGCATTTCAATATCAATGTTGCTAGAGGACTGTGTACTTGTTTTGCAGACATGGAGGAAGTTCTTCAGATAATTCCATTGATAAAACAGCTTTGGTATGTCACTGCTAAAACAATGGATGTTTCACTCTCCAGGAACAGTCATGTCTGACCTCTCGTATTCACAACTCCTTTAAATGGATGACAAACTCGCTAGAAGTGTCCTTCCAGTTTATGACCTGAGCCCATGGAGACCATGCAAACTGGTGTCCATGGTCCAGTCTACCCAAGACAAATTGCCACTCACTGACTCAGGCTGTGGGTTTTGAAATATAAGGATTACTCTGCATTTTGTAGCAAGAGATCTCTGTCTGCAGTAAGAGGAAAGAACCGTAAGAACTTTGTGGGATGATGCCCACAGCCCCTACAGATGACGCTCCTGCAGCAACTGGCAGCTGCAAATAGAGGGATCTGCTGCTGTACCAGGAACTACAGACTCCGTTCTCAGAGTCTAGACTCAGCCTGGATAGCCTGGGAAACCCTGGGCTTCCATCTCAACACTCTCAATAGGCTCCTCCTGAAAATAAACTGAGGATGACTGCAAGGGGGTTGGACTGGATGTCCTCTGGAGGTCCCTTCCAACCTGGGCCATTCAATCATTTTGTGATTATTCAGTGTATGATGATGGAAATTACTGCTCTTACATGCACTGCCTCATCCTATACAGGGTAGAGAAACTTCAGATCAGGTAACTGTTGTGACCCACTGTGAAATTAAAAGCAGCGAGGGATCTCTTGGGTAACATCCTATGATCCTACGATGCTGCTACAGCTGGCTCTGAAGAGCCACTCAACTGCAGGCAGTTGCCATTACTGTCCTGCTGTGCTGCACAATACACACACTCCGAGGAGCAGGAAAGGGGTCTCAAACTACATGTCCTACATTTTTGAGGATGGATGCTCAAGGAATTCCTAAAAATGCTGTCTGGAACTTCTGTACAATCCTGGAGTGCTCACTCAACGCTTATAGGGACAGAGAGGCTTTTGCTTTTGTCATATTGTAATCGAGCTACTCACAAAATTCAGCGATTCAAAACTTCAGAAACTATGATGATGGTTTCTGTTATTAACAGTTCTATGTAAGACATGAGAAAGGATAAAACAAAAAATAATCTTGCTGCTTGCATTTGACATAGCTACTGTGCTTTACTAGAAAAGACTATGATGCAACCGAGTCAGAAAAAAGTTGTAGTCTACATCATTAATTTTGTTCTTGCAAGTTGAGAATCAGTAGCACAAGCCCTCTTTTTATTTTAGATAAAATCTATCACATCTAATTATTTTCTTCCCTGCCCATGTTTGATCTACTTATTATGCAATTGCCTTCAGACTGCCTTCCTCATATTTAGACCACAGAACTTTTACCTAGATTCCCATTTTGATTGACGTTCTTCTCCTACTTCTTAAAGTGTCAGGATATCGACTTTCTACCTGGTCATTGGTCTCTACCTCCACATTTGGTGAACCTAAACGAAGAGCAGTTCTGTCTGGTGCACCGTTTCCGTGACACAGTTGTATTTTTATTTCAGACAGTAACTTCTCGTTTTCACAAACGCGTCATATGAATTAATATTTACCACAACACTGAATACAGCTCAGGCCTGCATGTGAACTCACAGTCACCACTATCAGTGATACAACTGCGTGCCCAGTCCGCAAGCAAGAAGAGATTTTCTTCTCACTGACTACATAAGTTGTTTCACGAGCACCTATCATTTTGTTTGTATGAGTAACAATTACAAATCTCATCAGACTGGAGAGTAGGGCAGGGAGAAATTTAATGAAATGTAACAAAGGTCAGTGTAGAGTCTGGCATCTGGACAAGTGCAGTCACAGGTACCATTACAGGTTGAGGAGTGATCTGTTGGAGAGCAGCATAGGAGAAAGGAACCTGGGGGTCCTGGTGGCCAGCAGGATGACCATGAGCCAGCAATGGACCCTGGTGGCCAAGAAGGCCAATGGCATCCTGGGCTGGATTAGAAGAGGGGTGGTTAGTAGATCGATAAGAGGTTCTCCTCCCTCTCTACTCTGCCCTGGTGAAACCACATCTAGAATGCTGTGTCTAGTTCTGGGCTCCTCAGTTCAAATAAGACACAGAACTGCTTAACAGAGTCCAGAGCAGAGCCACAAAGATGGTGAAGGGAGTGGCGCATCTCCCTGATTGGTCTTCTTTAGCTTGGAAAAAAGGAGACTGAGGGGTGACCTCATTAATGTCGATAAATATGGAAAGGGCAGGTGTCACGAGGACAGAGCCAGGCTCTGCTCAGTGGCATCTAATGATAGGACAAGGGGCAGTGGCTGTAAGCTGGAACACAGAAGGTTCCACAAGAATATGAGAAGTAACTTCTTCCCAGTGAGTGTGACAGAGGGCTGCCCAGGAAGGGGTTGTGGAGTCTCCTTCTGTGGGGGTGTTTAAAACCCACCTGGACATGTTCTTGATCTAGGTGATCCTGCTGTAGCAGGGGGATTAGGACTGGATGATCTTTTAAAGTCCTTTCCATTCCCCAACATTCTGTGATCTCTGAAGCAGGTGAATCATAACAAGGCTGTCTCATGTCAGAGGTGCTTTCTGCTTTAAAGCAACACCCTCAGACCTCAGTGGAGTATATTCTTCATTCCTGAAGCAAGAAAGGATCTATTATGGACTTAGAGACATTTTGGCTAGTTTGATTTTGTCAAAGACATCCCATCCAGGTGTGAGAACACCCTCAACTGAAAACATCATGACGTACAGAGAAGCCAGAAAAAGTAGAGAAATAAAACCTACTGGTATTAAATAAGTATTTCTATTAGTTGTAGAACTTTCCAGAAAGCTGAAATGGTAAATTTTGTATCAAATCACAAATAATGTTTGACTCATTAAAGATCAGCTAAATCTAAGTGTATAGAGCAAAGCAAGACTTCAGAGCAAGTGTTACAGAAGACATGCTCATGGTTCATTCCAGTTGCATAGAAAGTGTTTCAGAGCAACAGCAGCTACGTATTTCACCTTGCCTCATTATAAAAGACAGTTCTTCCTACAAGCTTATCTTTATCCTTATCCTCCACAGAAGAGTTCAATGGCATGGAAAATCAGTTTTGGAAAGGCAAACATGGAGGTGGATCACACACTTGGTGAAATCATATCTAAATTGAATCAGCTTTTGAATGTTAAAAACATTAAATCATAGGAGCTTCTAGTGCATCTGAACTAATGACAAGCTTTGAGAAGAGGCAAGAAGTTCCCCTGGATGACTCAAAATCCTCTGGAGCTCAGTTTTTCCCTGAAAAATGGATTTATATTCAGTTAGAAATTCTCTCTCCTCTTTCCGTCCTGGCGGGGACAGTGACCTCTTTCTACTTCTGCATGTTTCAGTGGTAGTCAGAACACACACAGCAGAGAGATCATTTGCTGACAACTTGTAGGCGCAGGACTCAGAAAACCGTATTTGTACACAGAACTGAAAATTATGTCACCAAGAAAGGGAGAGCAGAAAACAGGCCAAAGGCACAGCACAGCCCCACTTCACAAGAGACAACCTGCACCCTAACTCTGCCCACTACCACCCTCTCGAGGGCTAGCTGCCATCTAGGAGCTACAAGCTGGAGAAACAAGCCAATGGGAACGTGAAGAAACTCAACAGCTAAAAAAGCAAAATCAAAGTCTTGCACCTGGGCAGGAGTAATCCCTGGCTACTCTGCAGTCAAGAGCTGTGCCAAAAGAGGTCTTGGGGCTCTTGGAAGATGGCAAACAGAACAGGAGCCAGCAGGGCATCCTAGCAGTAGAGAAACTATGTAGCAGAATGAGGGCTCTCACTCCTCAGCCCTCAGTACAGTACATCACTGCTACAGCACTGCACTTAGTTCTGTGCTCAAGTCAGAGAGAAAAAGTCAAGCTAGTTCTGCACAAGACCATCAAGATGGTTAAGGAATTGGAGCACTTGCTCTCTGAGATGAGACTGAGGCAACGGGGTTTATTCAAGCATTGTAAAAACAAGGCTTTGTAGATAACTAAGAGTAGACATTCAATACCTACAAAAAGATTAACAAGCACAGAGAGCCAGGCTCCTCATAGTGGAGCTTCAGGGAAGAATGAGAGACAGAAACAGACACAGCCTGGAACAAGAAGGGTTCAGACTGGATGCCAAGACTGTGAAAGCATGAAGCAGGCTGCCCAGACAGGTTGTGCAGTCTCCGACCTTGGAGATTTTCAAGGCCAGTCTAGGCAAAGCCCCGAGCAACCTGCTGTGACCTCAAGCTGATGAGAACTTGCAGGAGGTTCAACTTTCTGAAGTCCTTTCAGAGCTGCATCATCCTGTGATGACCCTTAGCATCAAAATAACCCAACAGACAAGACACTTACTTGAAGAGTACCTTCAGTGTTCCACCTCTCTTACCTGAGCACCTACTTCACGTATTTGTTGCCTGCAGAGCATGTCTGCCAGGGAAGACTAAGACAGACAGGAATTTCCTGAAGGGATTCAGAGAAGGAGCCTAACCTGCATATTTGGGATTGTATTTCTCTTTGCTAAGATGAAGCATCCAAGAAGATTAGGCTTCCCCGTACATTCTTCTTTGTGAAAAGGGGTGTTTCCTTCTAAGGTTACTTTGTGTGGTGGTATGTACTCCCAAACAGGTACGTATTCATTCCAGAGATAAGAAACTGCCCTCTTAGTATCACTCTGATGGTGTTTTGCACTGGCTTCGATGCTCCACATCAGAACCATGCCTTCACCAATTAAGAATCAAAACCTATCCTTGTCTTATAGATAAACAGCAAAGCAACCAAATCCAAAGTACTATAGTGCTACTTTCCAAACAAGGTTCAGCAGTCCAAGTATTTCCCTAGAAGTCTATCAACTCCATTCTTGTTTTGACTTCTGACTCAATGTGGCCATTTCAGTGCCCTATGCTCTCAGCCTGGTAACAGGATGCAGACACAGGTCTATTACGTGCACTGTCTGTTTACACAGGACATTCAGACAGACAAGATCCTGACTCAAAACAGCTTGCAAGGCAGGCTTTGATTCTTTCTCCCTTCATTTAAATTTGTTTATGGCACTGAAACAGCTTTGCTGAGCTGATGGTCATTGTGGTGCCCCCTCAAAGGCAGGCCTCTTCACCCAGCAGGTAATCATAGAATCATTACGGATTGGAAGGGACCTCGAAAGATCATCCAGTCCAATCCCCCTGCCACAGCAGGATCACCTAGACCAAGTCACACAGGAACACATCCAGTCGGGTCTTGAATATCTCCAGTGAGGGAGACTCCACAACCCCCCTGGGCAGCCTGTTCCAGTGCTCTGTCACCTTCACCGTGAAGAAGTTCCTTCTCAAGGATGCTCTCCTGACTGGTAGGTTTGTCTCCTTCAAGATGTGAAATACGGATTCTTTGGTCAGGTTTCCATTTCCCTTCCTTTTTCTCATTTCTACTCAGTCGGTTGTAAATCACAGCATCACATAATCCTTTGGTTGGAAGAGACTTTTAAGATCATCTAGTCCAACCTTCTATCTAGCACTGCCACGTCAATCCTAAACCACTCTCATGTCCCTTTAAACATGGGTACAAGTTCCTAGACTTCACTCTTGTTCACGTGACTATGCCAACACCTGCTACACTGATGTTCTGTCAGCAAAAACTGGTAGTGTGGGTTCCAAGTTATGCTTTTTAATCAGTGAACCAGCAAAGCTTCTCTTGCACAAAAAGTAACCGTTTTACCACATCAAGTCCTAGAAGGGCTTTTTATCCGGGGTTCTAGCAATCAGGGTTCAAGGTAAAAGAGGGGAGATTCAGGTTAGATGTGAGGCAGAAATTCCTCCCTGTGAGGGTGCTGAGGCCTTGGAACTAGTTGCCCAGGAAGGTTGTCTCTGCTCCATCCCTGGAAGCATTCAAGGCCAAGTTGGATGGGGCTCTGAGGAAACTGATCTGGTGAGAGGTGTTGCTGTCCATGGCAGCGGGTTGGAACTAGATGATCTGAGAGATGCCTTCAAACCCAATCCAGTCTGTGATACAATTATGTGATTTAACAGAACATTTGGAAAACACACAGAAAACAAAGTGACCATTATTAACCGCCACAGTTCTCAGTGGAAAGCAACAAATCAGGCTACTGACAACGAAATCTGTGAGTTCTGATGCCCAAGATGAGACTGTCTTAGAAAAGACTAAAATCTTGACACAATGAGCAACATCTCCAAGTCCTGAGTTGAATGAGATGTGGAAGTAGAGCCTTTAGTTCCCCAATATGGAGAATATTCAACACAAACACCAAACAGATGCATTATAGCGAGGTTTGCAAGTACAGCCTATTTCCAGTCTTCATGATGATTAGCAATTTTTGTAACTGCTCTCGAACTCTCTGTTGCTACAAGCTTGAGGAAAATATAAATTTGTCCTCTGGTTACTATAAGCCTTCATAAAATATAAAAGGTACACTGCTTTCTGCACATCTACAGTTAACAGAAGAGGTCTCTCCAAAGGAGCTGTAACGGCATCACTGACATCCTAGTACGTAATAAATTGAATTCACGAGCTACTGAAACAAGTTGTAATTTCAAACCACGAGCACTACTGAAACTGAAGCTAAAAAAAAATACCCAGTAGGTTGTTCCATGACCAGTAACTAATGAAGCCTTGGTTTACTGTGGGCTTGTGTCTTCACTGCTTTAGCCTTTGCTCCTTCTACCCCTTCAACATCATTACCAGCCAGCAGACAGACCCACTGTGGTTGGTTTGGGGCTATGAATCTTGCAAGTGTCCAATGAGCAGCTGGGAAATGAAACAAATCATGGGTCGTACTGGTCCTGTCCCTCAGTAAGGGCACTAATTTGGGTCTTTTTCACTGATAACAGCATACCAGTTTTCACAGAGTGAAACAGCTGAATGGGAAACTGATTAACACCAGCCAGCCGATTAACTAATACAGGGGGACGCTACCTGAGACAGCCCAGGAAGGACATCAGTTTCCTTAGGATGCCAGCTGCAGAGCTGGGGTTTGTGCTGAAAATGTAAATCTAGCAGTAAAGATGAAAACCACTGCATTTTCATTCTAATCAAGTAGTTCAATACATAGTTAGAAGGCTGCTCAGAAGGTCTAGGTGTCTGAAGTCACACTGAACCAGCTGCAGAACAAGTCAACTCCACCTAAACCACAGAAAAGTATTTGGAACCTACACCACAGAAAAGTATTCAACCACTTTTGAGAGGAGACCCACATTTGTAGTAAAAAATGAACACACATGCACACTCAGTCTTTCATTCTTCCACCTCGAATTTTACAAGGCAGCAGCAAACATGCATATTTTGTTGTGGCACTGCAATGCGCTGACACTTACCTTTCTAAACACAGGAGCGGCAGCTAAACAGGGGATGAGCGTAACATGGAATTGTCACAGCTGTTCGCTAAGCAAAGCCCGTGCAAGCCTTAAAAACTCTGCTGAAAATCTTGAATCTGCTTTTTAAATTCTACCTTCAGCAAAATAAATTACAATTTTTAATGTTTACCAAACTTTTGTAACAGAAGGGGGGAAAAAAGCACCTAATTTTGTTGTAGGTATCACAGAGCAGTCTTAATAGAACTTACAACAAGCAAGTTGATTTGCTGCTTCAGGCAACTGAGAGGAAGGGTTAAAGATTTCCCTTTCACAGCTGCGTCTGCTCGGCAGATGCACAAGGCAGGTGCGATGGAGCAGCAGAACTCACAGTGAACTAATATAACCAGACACAAGTTACCTGTGTCCAGCAGAAAATAAAATCTATGGAAGGGCACATTCACTGTCTTGTGCAACCTATTCTTTGGCATCTTTACGCTTAAGAGTACAAAACATTATTACACAGAAACTCAGATTGGCAGAAAATAAAACAGTATGGTGGGAAGATATGCAGCAGTTATTTCTGATATAAGAACAACATGATTAAACAGAACATCCTCCTCTTAAAAATAAAATAAAAAAAGAGTGAGAAGCCACCTCCTCAAAGCCAAACAGCACTGAAATTCTATGGCTCTGGCAGCTGAAGGGCACTGAGGGGGATCATGTGGTCTAAGTTTAGCCTTGTTAAGGCTAATCAGCCCAGGTATCCTCTGCAGTCAACAGAAAAGGACTGGACACCAGAGAGTGACTGAGAACAAGAGCCTTGTGTAGCTTCTATAAATTAACCTATTGCGCTGCTCTGATTAACTGTTAAAAATTTATTTTAGCTTCATTGCTCGTAGATTTACTAAATCTGTACCTTAAGTGAAGCTAGTGGATGTTCTGGACCAAGTAAACTCCAATGAAAGGAAGCCAAATCTTCATCAGGTAGAATATGATTACCTGGAACACAATGCAGAACTGTATTTAAGTACCAGGAAGTGTTACAAGCTCTTTCTACATGCACCAAAACAAATCTTTAACTAGTCCTCAAGTGCTGGCTGATGAACGGGATTAACAAAGAGAGATTAAAAGTGGAGATACCTTTGTGTTACTCCAGAGCCCCTAATGAGCATGCTACTGCTGCAGCAGGTACACTTCCCTCTGTTCCAGGAGCACTCTTCCGTGAAACCCAGCTTGCTAACAGAGCACAGAGGCAGTCATTACACAGGGTGCCACTCACAACCTGGCATGTCCTATTAGTGGATCTGCAGCAGGACATAGGTGCAACACCATATGAACAGCCCCGACTGCTCTCTGACACTGACAAAAAACCCTTCCTGCATCCCAGCACAAGCCATGAACATGAGAACCACCCTGGAGCTGCCTCTGGAATCCATCCTCTACACCATGTTTATCTAACCCTCCGGAACATGGGCAGCTCCAAGGGCACTTAGCAGGTTCCTGGCTCCTGAAGGTTTTTTGCTGACCTAAGCATATCAGACAGGCGACGCTGGCAGCGTCAAAGTAACTGGGAAATCACACAGCTGTTTCAATGCGCAGAGGTAGTGGCTGTATTTACCAGGCTGTTCATACTAAATGGAACATCACTTAAATCAAAGCAAGATCACATAATTATAAAAAAATAGCCCAAAAGTCTTACTAGGAACTGTTTCAAACATTGGAATTAATCAAAGACTGACTAATTAACCAGGACAGTTCAGTGTGTGCAGTCTCAAACTCTACCAATAGCTAAACACAATGTCCTGCTACACTTCTGGTAGAAATAAAGGATCTTTCAGTATCTGGTTTTATAGAGCAGCTCCTCAGAAGCAAACACATAGTTCTTACTAGTGGTAACATTTACAGCTTCTTCATTTCAGAGTTTGGACAACATCTTGAGCTCTCACCTACTCATAAAAAATAACAAGATTCTTTGACTATGACAACAATTGTTTACTTTCTTAGTATTTTTCTTGTAAAACAATTAACTGGTGCCTAACAGATGCCCTCTTGGAGACGGAATTCTTTGTGTCCAATCCATACTTATGTACTGCTGCGATCTTCAGCACAGACACCACAATCTTCATACATTAGGAGTTAAAACTTTCAACTCACATCAGAAAGACTCAACAAGTCTGTGCAGAACAGTCACATTCTGACTAATCTAATCAAGGTAGGATTAGACAGACTTTACAATGCAGATTTGAAAAAGAATCCATTTGACACTTCTGTGATAACCAATTGTAACTCCTGCAGGTGCTTTTAGAAAGACCACCTCTCCATTCTAGCAAAACTAAATCCAGTTTGGTCTCCATCTGTCATTTCAGTGAATTCCATGCTCCTGACACACATTGATCAGGTACCATTCCATACCCAGCTGCACAGTTTCAGGGGGGTGAGGTGCAGCAGTGTTTTTTGCAGCTGAAACAAGAAGTGTTACCTTACAGAGTTCTGACATTTTAGTGAGGAAGAGAACAAGCTACATAACTAAACGCATTACAAAGTATCATCATAGCGGGAAAGAGATCAACATTACATAAGCAACCTCTACTTCTTGACCTGGCTGAACAAACCTCAACATATATTGATTTTTTCCCATTTTAATGGCTTCTTACAGTGTATGCCTTAGGTTTTTTTTTTAAAAGCAATTAGACACTAATTGAAGCCACTGCCCTTTCTAAAGAGTCCACCACTGAATTACAGTTCTATACCTCACACTGTGTTTTTCTACTGCCCAAGCTTCAGTTCATTGGTTTTGGGGTTGGTTTTTTTAAATCATCCTGAAGTATCTGAGACAAAAATATACGAGAACCAAAATCAACTGCCCGCTTACATCAGGAACAATTAGGACAAAACCTTTCAAGAACACACTCTGAGGGGATACAATATCTTGGCCACATTTTAGCTGTCTATGACATGGGCACTTGCTGTACTATAAAGCTACAATGACAAAAGTCCTTCTACACACAAAGCTGTAAGAAATTAATCAAACTAACCAACCCCAGTGTACACACAACCATCTCAGAAAACCATCTTTGAAAAGTCACCTCACTGAAGTAGTCACGAAAATATTTTACTGGAATACTTTGGCAGAGACTTTCTCTGAACATAACCCCAAATAATTTGCCACTGAGGTCACCTTTTTAAATGACCAGTTAGGCACTGTTCCTTAGGCTCTCCTTCAGCTGCTGAATGTTTGGCTGAATCATTCAAGATTTCTCTTTGACCCTGCAAATTCAATTACAAAAAAATGTCTGAAAACAAAGAAGTCCTCTATATGCAGGGAAACAGATTTGCTGAGTTCTCATACAGCTGTTGTGAGTTTTGCTCTTCTGAAGATTAAACCAGCAGCTTAACTGCAAATATTTCAGAATTCATTAACTTATTCCTAAACAAAGTACTACCACAGGGAGTTAAGCTGACGTACCCAGAACAGAGGAGTAATGGATTCTTACACTTTCCCATATAGTCAAGAGCTTGCTCATTCTTTCCCATTGTGATTTTATTTGACTTACTAGTTGCAAAGAAGACCCAAACAGGCCACAAGACCAAGTAAAAACAACCTGTGAAACCAGATGAGCCCCTGGATATTAAAAAACAACACAAAAATACAGATCTGAATGAGGCATCCTGCTCTAAACATACACTACACTACATACAATGATGGGCCTACAGGCATTTAATATTGTACTAAATTAAATCCAAGTTCTTTTATTCCTGAGGCTGCAAAAATTAAAAACTGCCACCAAGACTTTAAAAATCTGTTTGTTGTGAGCTAATAAAATAAATGTATCACCAAAGAGTCAAGTTTGCTAATCTTCACTAGAAGAACAAAACCAACCACCCTCATTGACACAAAGACCTGTGAAGTACCTTCTGTTCTAACCTTGACTTCAATGCACGCAGTTCAATTCTGCTTACTCATATTGAACACACACACACAAAAATGCAAAAGGATACAAAACCCAAACCTGTGGCTGATCTGGGTTTTTTCTACCTTTGTAACAATCTGGAAAATAAAAAACAACCATAGAATATACATCTACTACTCATGTGAAATAACCTTGTTTCTTTCTCCTTAGAGCAAGCTGAGAAATATTTTGTGGTGTTAAGATATTGAGAGAAAAAACCCATTCCAGAGCTTCTTGCAGAAAATTGCAAAACCTCCAGGAAATTCACCAGAATTGTTTTTCACCTACAGTATCACTAAACCTCCCTGCAGGGGTAAGCTGGTGGCAAGTTAAAGCGATGTCATTTACATGTACATCACATTAATTCCATATGGAGGATCCACAACTGCGAAAGTGCTTTTCAAGTGGTAACTCTTACTCACCCAATTGGCACGCAACACTTATTTATAGACTCCCAAACAAAGCCTAGCAATAGCAGACTGACATGCAGTTTGCAAGGAGTTCCTGTTCAAAACTGCAGCTCCTCTGTATCGCCACACAGGCAGGTAACCAACAAACACTAACAAAAAACAATCTCAAGAAGCCAAACCCTCGGGGCCTCCTACTGTGCCACGCACTGGTTCTTTCCTTCTTAACAAGCACTTGCCTGGGCTAAAAACAATGTCATTTTAAAGACTACTAATACTTGAGTATGATAAAACCTCTCTCATTTGCAGTTGTATTTTTCGGTCATGCGGTCAGAGAAAAAATTAAACTAAATCCAGTTTTATGACTTTGCCCAGTACAGCAAGATCAAGAAACTGGCTGCTCCATGCTTATTTACCTCAAAAGAATTCAGAATGTTGTTCCAAATGAACTATATTTATTGAAGTATTAGTAAATTAGTTTACTCTTCAATCTGCAAATAACAACTAATCTCCACAACTACTGTGGGAATAGCATGTTTAAAGTGTCCCGTTTAAACACAGATGAGACACTAAAATGTTTCCTTAAAGACACTAAACCATTTAACACCAGAAGCAGGAGTGCTAAGACACTATCCAAACAAAAACAATGGGATGGCAAGATGCTGGAGTTTCGCTCAGTTATACAACAGAGATCTGGAACAGCTGATGTACCGCTCTATTTGCCCAAAACTCACTTCTGAGGGCAAAAAAAAAGGCCCTGCAACCCAAACATCTTCGCTCCATGGATATTATTTTTAGGTTATTTTAGATGTTATTACAAACCAGGACCTCAGTAGGCTTTACCCATATGTAAAGTGCATTATTAAAAGTAGACATCAAGTCTACAAAAGCAGACCTCTATACAAGACTAAAACTAAGAGAACCATAGCTGTCCTACACAGCAAGAACACTAGCTAGGAAGAGCTCTGCAGACTTTCCTTTCTGCTTTGATTCTAGACAGCCACAATTTGCATTGCTCACAGGCCCTACAAACTGAGCATGTCTGGCCTCCTAAATACGTACCTGGCCCACCTCAAAGCAGGCATGTCTGAAACAAAGGGTTATCTTTCCCTTGGTGCTCTGTCAAATTATACACACAGATTTCAAGACAGTCAATAAAAACTGAAATCACAGCCCAACCAGTAGCATCAAGTTCTTACCTAAAAGAGCAGCAAAAATAGGAAAGCGATTTGGATTCAGGTCCAGTTGCTTGGCAACTTCATGCATTAGGTATTGGCTTGTTGTGAGACTTTTCCCATTACGGCTCAGTTTTAGGGCATGGGCACTGAAATAGTAAGGGATGTTGCACAACGCGTAATCGGAGTCATATGCGACCAAACCATGGAAACCCTTTTCTCTGCAGAAAGCAATTACTTCTTGGTGATGATCCTCAATGCTCTGTGCGACCTGTAGCAGAAAGCAGAGTAAATTAGCCACAATGTTAAGCCGCAGGATTGATTTATCATGTGTATTAGGACACAATGGGTCTTTCTGAACCTATATTCACACGTTTTAATTACCTGCAGTATACGTGAAGTAACTAAAAACAAAATCCAATGATGGCATGCACTGACACGGTGTAAGGAGTACTCACAAACACAACAGAATCACAGAATGGTATGGGTTGGAAGGGTCCTCAGAAATCACCTAGTTCCAATCCCCTGCCACAAGCAGGGACACCTCTCATGAGGCTGGGTTGCCCACAGCCCCATCCACCCTGGACTGAAGCAACATTAGGTAGAACTGAGCTACTCTGGAGTAACTGCTCATTAAGAGATTGCTACGCCCATGTCTGTATTATTAACCGGGAAATAGCTTAAGGCTGTGGATACCAAAGCAGTTCAGCAGGCCAAGATGGCCCTATAAAAAGTCATCACACGATCACTTTTACGGTTTAGCAGCTTTGGTTTAAAAGAAACATGAACAGATGTGACTTTCTTGACCTAATGACTGCCTTGCTGCAATAAGCCACATTTTCCTCTTTCCATTTTCATCCCTTTCACTTATGCACATCTATCTGTGCTGGTACAAACCACTTCAAGTTTATAGCCCAGACTTCACTTCCCAGCCCACGTTGCCTAGAAAAGCATGTATTTCAGATTATGGCAGTGAGGTAACTAGAACGGACATATTGTGCAGTGGAGATGGAGACCAGTTCCTAAGGCTGGAAATATTAAAGCAAACCAACAAGATCACACTAAACCAGAAGATCCCACGATGGCAGGTTAGTACCTACAGTGGCACACCTCTCCCCACCATCCAGAAATGTTACAGCTATGATTCGTACACAAGCACACAGAGATAAAGCATACTGAGGGGTTTTGCTGTTACTGAGTAAATGTTCAATGAGTCACAAACCCCCATGGAAGCTGGGTGTTGGCATAACCTCCTCTCTCCATGTATTCAGTTTTAAAAACATAGATAGCAAGTGTTCCCAAAATAGGCTGGTACAGAGCTATTAGCTTCATTCTCCACACTACGCATGAGTAAGTACAACACTGGTGACAGGGACGATGCTTATTTCCCCTGCAGGCCACAAGCAAGCATTCTACACCTCTACAGCCGGCTCTGACAGTCCCACAGTCACTCACCCGTAAGCAAAGAGCTTGTGTTCAATGGCAAGTTTACACAGACCTTTCCTACTCTTCTCTCACTTTATACTTTTCAAACTTGACACTGAATTATGGTCTTCCGGTAAGGTCTTTAACATTTTGCTTCATGAGATGTTCACTATCAGGCAAAATACTAAGCAGCTGAATGACCAACCAGCACCTCACCCTCTTGAGACATTCCTGCAATCATTACCCACCTCATTAATCTCCCTCTACTCCTAACGCCACCACCTGATAGCCTAAAGAAAATGCGACTTCTCCGGCGACATGCCCGACGGCATGTTTTAAATGAGGAAAAACCCCTCAGATGTTTGTTTTCATTGAGGGTAGGTGGATTAAGTACATGTATCTGAAATCCACATATCTGCATGCATGATAACCAGAGATGATCTGTACTAAAACAACCTAAGAACGCTTTCTGAAGCACTGGGTCTGACAGACACCAGAGTGCAGACAATACAAGAGGACTGCCTCTGGCCCTCATTAAACTCTTTCACTCCTCAGCTCCTAGTTCCTTCCCTTCCCATTTTACAGTCATCTGACACAGCATGTTGCGAGCAGGAAGCTGCAGTGTGTTTGAGTAACACTAGAATTCATGTTCAAACACTTGAATCTACATGGGGAAAGAGCTGTTATTTACCACAATGCAGTTAACCCACAACAGAAAACTCTTTAACAAGATGAGAGTTGGAGAAACATCTGAAGGAAAGAGTGCAAAGATGTGACTATGCTCTGGCTACATGCACACCTCACAATTTGCCTGGGGAGGGGGAATCTGGGGGAAATTATAGCCAGAAATTTGGAGTAATTTTCAAGTCTAAATCTTGTGTAAACATTAACGATGCTGGATCAGAAAAGGCGAATCCTGTCCCAGTAACCTGGCACAGCTGAGATACCAAGAGTAAAACAAACACCCATCAAAGTATTAAAGATGTTACAATCCCTACTGCTTAAATATTTAAATTTTAGGAAACCTGCTTTGCTTACAAGTTTCTTTTAAGAATTATTCCTCCCCCAAAAAGAAAAATACTAGGTTCACCAAGCTAAGAAGCCATAGGATATATGCTATATTTGTTAGAACTTGGAGGAATTTGTTATTTTTACATCCTGCTGAAGGCACCTGCAAGTAATTTGTAACTGTTCTGGACAGCAGACATTACTCTTTTTCTCCCCTTTAATTACCAAAATAGATTAAACTCACAGCCAGTCCCTAGCTCTGCACAGAAGCCTTCTAACTTGACGCTCAAACATTTCCTGAAAATATGAAAATTAGTTTCATATTCAAAGTTAATTAGTATTCAAACCCTGAACTTCTGAAAACAAAGCGAGAAAGCACTGGGATCTGGCAGCTGTCTTATGCATACCTAAGTTTTTTAAAATCACCACAAATATAAATGACACCCTCAAGTTTCATTTGCTCTGCCCACCAGCAATTGAACATGGGCGGAGAGCACAAACCAAACCGTTGTCAAGTGAAAAGATAGATCAATGTAACAAAGCAGATTTGGAGAGATAATAAACTGTGTAGGAAGCAAAGCAGCAAAGGAATGTGATTTGAGCTCAGCAGGACCTCTGATATGTGTTATGCATGTTCAGACTACAACCACCAAGTGTACTTCCTCACCTGAAAACTCATCAATTAAAACTTGAGCAGCAGCTATACAAATGAAGCATCACATGGGAACTGCTGACACTCTTTCTATCCCCAGGACTGGCTGACCCGTTCAGGGAACCAGTGCAGTTTGGCCAGGCACTGGCTAACTGCTGGGTTTTGTAAATGATGGAAAAAGGACTCAGAGTGACATGTCCTCTCAGTCCTGTAACTGTGTCCATAGATGAAGAGCAAGGCCTGTTAGTGAGGAACCACACAGGAGCTACGCTTGAAAGGAAATAAAGTGTTACAGGTGACACTGCTGTTGAATGTGGCAGCTTTCTTCGGTTTAAACACTTTAGGAGAAATTAAGCAGGTCTAGGACAGAAAGTATTGGGAGGACTAACAGAGTTCAGCATACCACGAGACTCGCACAAACACCAAATTCCTCTCAGTATCCAAACAGCTGGCTTCCTGTTGCGAGCTATGCACTCAGACACTGCACCAAAGTAGTCACCTCAACACATTACAAGAAAAAAAAAATTCCTCCTTTTACCTCAATCGTTCTTTTACTAATGATTCCCAAGCTTCCATAACAAATTGAGGAAGATTTACGATGCATCTGCAACCAGATCAAGACAAATGCCTTTGCAGCGTGATCCCTAAAACCTTCTGCTTCAAAAGTTATTTCCTACCTATTAAAAAAGAAAAGTTTGAATGAGGGCTACTTTGCTGCTATACAAGTTCCCACCATGAAAGATGCACAGGATTCTGCTTCTATGCTGACCAGGAAAACATAGTGTTAGTTACCACAGCAGACACAGCCCCAAGATATGACAGAACTCAAGAACGAGCTTTGCCTCCACTTCCAGCTCATTCCACATGTGCTTTGCCCGGCCCAAACCGGGACAGGCCCTTTGGGGCCGGAGCCACCGCAGGGAGGGACTTCTACCATCAACTGGGCTCAACACCCACTGCCTGCCCAGTGTGGCCTCTCGCTAACTTTACAGGGGGGGAGCTGAAGGAATCACGTTCCTCCTGGCACAGGCCTAGCCAAGCAAACAGCAACAGTTCTTGGCCTGTTGGCAAAACTAGGAGACACCTCACCCAAAGTCACTTCACCTTGGGTGAGTTCCTTCAAGAGGCATCCCCACTCCATGCCTGCAACCTGGCCTGAATTTTTCTAATCCGCCAAACGGGCAGCAGAAAAGCCAGATAACATTAAGCTGCTGCGGGTGATCGATGGATCGTGCCACCCTAAAGGTTGCATAATACTTCTGTACACACAAAAAGTAATTTACAGTAACAAAGCCTACAGATCTGTGCTCCTCTCCTCCTCCCTAGAGCGATGGTGAGCGAGCGACTCTGAAAATTGTAGCTTCATCTCAGGGCTTGTTTTTCCAGCGTCTTGTGTTTCAATACACACAACCGCTCAGCTGAGCTGAAGCCATCGTAAATCACAAATGCCGCACGCCCAGATGCGACACGTTCGTGTTCCTGCAACCTTTGAAACTATGGCCTCGGCATCGGCACAAGATCCCTCCATGGCTCCTGTCTGAGGCATTTGTTACCGGGTAACAAGTTTCCTCCTCAAAATAGGAGCTTTAAGAAAAGAGCTGTCAGATGGCTGCTGCTTCTGACTTCCCCAACTGGGAGCAAAGAATGAATTATTCAACGTTCTGATTTAAAAACCCGTTAATATATCTGAGCTAACACCTCACCTTCACCAACTGGAGCCTCCGTGTTTTGGGGGCAGCGATTTCACCGTCGCCACAAGTTCAACCAGCTCACCTCGGGGGCGGAACTTGTTGCAGATTCACCACGCGCCATAACTAAACTGATTATTTATTTAATTATTTTTCGGCCTTAATGATTAATTAGATGACGATGCTTTCGGTTCTCACCTGCGGTACCAAAGTCCTGGCCTCATCGAGCAGAGAGGCTGAAGGCAGGAAGGGAGGGGAGGGAAGGCCCTGGGCAAGAAGGGACATTTTGAGTCAACGGAGCGGCGGCCCCGAAAGAACATGGAGGCAGAACCCGCTGCTGCTTCTGGGCCTGGCTTCGGCTGCCCGGGAGGCCCGGGGAGGGCGGGCAGATCTCCATAGCCAAAAACACAAAAATCCCGCTCAGGGTGGGAGATTGAGGCCTCCGAAACTTGGGGCCGCCCCCGCGAGCCTCGACATTTTGAGGCGCTGAGGGGAGCGTGGTAGCGTCTTTCCAGCCCCCCCCCCCACCTTCTTCTTCCTCCTCCTCCCACGGCGGGGCGCGGGGCTGCCCCTGCTGCCATCTTGGGGAGGGTTGCTGCCAGAGAGAGGGGGTGAGGGAGTGGGGTGGGCCGTAGGGTGTCGGGCTGGGCCGGGGACTGCCGCTCACCTTGATGTGGAAGCGGATGAGGGCCAGTCGGATGCAATGCGCCATGCACACGGGCGGCAAGAACCAGACCTTGGGCGGCGGAGTGCCCTTGTTCTGGACGTGGCTGACTATCTGCTGCGCCGTCTGGCGCTCGTTGCCCTGGCGCTTCACCCACTCGTGGAGCCGGGCCTTCTCCAGGGCGCCGTTGAAGAAGACGAAGAGCTCGATGTTGCCGTTGAAACAGGCCTTGGCCAGGGCCGCCAGGTAGCCCAGCATGTGGTTCCACTGCCCACCACTCACCCAGTCCGTGTAGAAGCCGCCGTAGAGCCGGTGAAGGCAGTTGTCGGCGTCGATGAGGAGGCGCAGCGGGGTCTGGGGGGGCCGCTGGCGGCCCCCCCCGACGAGGCTGCCCCGCGCCAGCTTCTGCAGCTCCACGGGCACCACAGCGCTGGGGCAGTGCTTCTCGATGTAGTCCTGGAAGCCCTGAACTCCCATGGCGAACACCGGGCGGGCGGGCAGGCGAGCGGGGCCCGGCGGCAGCGGAGGTTGAGGGTGGGGAAAGGAGTCTGGGCTCGGTCCGGGCGGCGCGGCTGGAGTTGCGGGTGGGCGGTGGGAGCGGTGTGGAGCCGGGTGGGAGCGCTGGCTGCCGTCGGTGGCCGTTCAGGGGGGAGTTGTATGGATTAGTGGGGGGCTCATGGCTGCCGCGGCCGCCATGTGCTGCTCTCACAGAGCCATGGCTGGGGCGATCGGCGTTGCTGCTGCTGCCGCTGCGGCTCCGACTGCCGGCGGGAGGGAGGACGATCAGGAGGAGGAGAAGAGAGGAGAGAGGGAGGGAGGAGAGAGGGAGAGAGGGGAGGGGGAGAAGGAGGGAGGAGGTGCGGCCCTGCGTGCAGGAAGCCAAACCCGCTGCCGCCTGCGGCAACGAGGAGCGGAACGGGCGGGACTTTGGCGGCTGCTGACCGCTGCCATTCACGAGCCGGCGGGGTCGGGAGGCGGGGAAGGACTGGCAGGGGAGGGGCCGCACTCTCAGCGCCGCCGGCCCCGGTGCCCTCTCGCGCTCCCGGCGCTGCCCTGGGGCGGCAGGGCATCCCGCACTCGCTCCCGCCCGCCGCCGTTGCATAACGCGGGCATGCGCAGCACCGCCGGCGGAAGCGGCTGGCGGGGAAGGGGCGGGCGGTGCGTGCGCAGGCCCAGCCCAGGGCGGCCGCTGCCCGCCGCCATTTCTGTACCCGCCAGGGAGCCCCGCGGTGCTTCTGTCGTCAGCATTATCATCATCATCATCATCATCATCATCATCATCGTCGTCGTCGTCCTCCCTCTGTCCCCACCCCGATCCTCCATAGCCCCTGCGGTGCACCTGTTGCTTTTGGGGACTGCGGCCCGGCCGCCTCAGTGCCGGCGGCGTCTGTAGTGGCCGTTAGGCGTAGATACAAATTAGTGCAGGTGTTAATTAAGTGTACGGGCCGCGTCCGCTGTTCAGAATTCACCACTGGCAGTAAAGCCGGTGGTGGTTCTGATGGGCCTTCTGCCTTGGCTAGATGCAGAGGGCCTGGCTACACCGTAGGCTTCCATCTGCAGGTCACCTCATCCCCGAGCCGTCGCTGCTAGGTGAGAAAAAATGTAAAACGTTAGGTAATAAAGCACTGTTGTTTGTGCAGAGGCAGCGAGGAGTTCCCTATGTCTAGCTGCAGCTGGATGAAGAAGATGGGGACTGTCCCCGGAAGCGTCGCTGAGGTGTCTGGGTAGTTCCCTGCTATGCACATACTGTGCGACCACACTAATACTTGATTAATCGGGACAACGTTTTAATGAGGTTGCAGTCAGGCTGGATCTATCTACAGTAAATAACCTCTCCTGGAAAATCACTGTTTCTTAGGGAGTGGGTTGGTTCACTGGCAGGCAGTACTGTGCTCATGCAATGGGTTATATCTGAGACCAACGGGGGACAGCATTGAGGACAGCAGAATAATAATGGAAAAGCTAGGGGAATAGTCGATGAGAAACACACGTTTGTTCCTAGAAACCTTTTTCTATAATAATGCAGCAAGAGTGTGATGTCATTCAAGACCACTTTTCCCTGAGACTTCTGGCTTTAAGAATAGGCATGCGTTCAGGTAACACAAAAATAACAAACCACTGAAAGACACATACAGCAAGGTAGAATAATACAGATTTCCAAGTAACCCGAAATAGACCAACACTGAGTGAAAAGAACAAGCACTACCATACACAAAATGTAGAGAAAGCAGGTGCTCGGCCCCCATGCCTGTGCGTGTTCACTGCTCTAACCAAACTGCACAGTCTGGCCCAAACCAGGACAGGCCAACTTTTCATTAGTCTGAAAAAGCGAGCAATAGCTGCTTGATGGAGAATTTGATACTTGAGTCATTAGTTACTTCACGGGATTATTTAGGTTTAAGAGTCTTAGGAATGGCAAAATGTATGAATAAAATATCTCCGATATTTACTTGGATTTTTGGTCTGTTGTCTCTTTTGGGGGGGCTGGGATGTGGGGAGTTGTATCTGGTTTGGTTCTGTGGAGGAAAAGGCATTGAAAATGTGGGTGTTTTTTCAGCACTGAGACACAACATTGCACTGTTACCAGCTGTTGCTTGTATAAGGAAAGGTTTAATAAAGATTAACATTAAAGTTAGCGACTGATTATCCAACCTGAACAGAAGAGAATTAGGAGTAGCTCCCTAAAAGGAAGGAACTAAACAGTCATTAGGAAGAACTCCTAACAGGGCAAGAACACCAGAGAGGAATCCTACGATTTTAGTACTTTGCTAACAAATCTTGGTCCCACTGTGAGGCAAATATGGATGTAGGCTCTGGAGTATGCCACAGAAACCTCCAGAGCTGCAGTTGCCTGGGAATAATTGATCGATGTTATCCAGCAGAGACACTTCAACATGATTTTCCCTTAATATTTTTCCTCCTTTCTCACTCTGGTGTGTCTCACCAAGGAGCTGCTGCCCCAGAACCTCTCAATTCTTGCTGCTGTAGGAAAAAACCCTCTCAACCTTCCTCCTCACTGCTAGGTCTGCAAGCAGGCATACACTCATCCTGTGGTCAGGATCCTTTTCTGTTCTGTCAATTCTGCACTCAAAGTGAAATATATCTCATTACATTTAAATGCAGGTGTTTGCAAATTAACTGATTCAAAATGGTGCTTATAGAGGTGTGCAGAATCTTCACATGTTATCCATGAAAGCAGCACAGTTGTACTGGGACACCTCTTCCTGCTGATTTACCATCATCCTCGGGTATCTCTGTCAATCTCAAATTATTTCTTTTGGGGTTTTTTGGTGGTTTGTTTGGGTTTTTTTTAATTTATAGTCTAAAATAGTGGTGAAAATAGTGGAAAATGAAGAAAAATTACTTAGGCTTAAAAAGTTTTTGGGGACAAAATGGATGAGTCCTTGTAGTCTTGCTCTCATTTTGTACCTCAGAGTTTGCTGGTTACCGGGAGAGACATCACACAATAACAGAATTGCTGACATTGAAAATAACCTTGAAGATCATCGAATCCAAATGCCAGCCCAGCACTGATCCTTCAGCACCACAGATCTAAGATGGTGGGATCTTCAGGGGACACACAGACTAGTCTAGTGAGGACAAAATGAAAGCCTCGAGGAATAGGCGCCATCACTTAGCCCAGCAGTACCAACGCTACAGCAGTGTCCTGGGGGTGTGCGGTTGAACTGTGCAGTCACGCCAAACCTATACCACCAAAGCATTTCTGTGTATCTCTTTAGCTTATAGTAGGTTTTTTCAGTTACCTATGATACCTATAATGGAACATTTTCCTCTCTAAGATGAAAACGAGTGCATATGGGAGGCACCTGAGTCATTTAAATGTTTATCAGTCTTTCCATCACCATCAGCTCTTAAAGGAGTTTCAGTCTATTTCTGGAATTCCTTCCTCTTTCAGCTTTCTGCAGTTTTTTGCAGAAACCCATAGGCAATGGGTCAGCTTGCATAGGTTTATTGCTCGCAAGATTTTTAGTCTACAGGAAGGAATATCACCTCAGTAACTGAGTAACAGCAATTCTCATGGTTCCTTTTGCAGAGAAAACTTCACTGAAATGCTTTGTTTGAACCAGTCTGCTTCCACCCATCACAAATTCCTCCACTATGAGAGCTGAACTTAATTTCAAATTCAGCTTGCACCATGGATTCTAATTTCCACTGGTATGTGGCAAACAGGACTTTCTTGTTGACCGCTATGAGTTTTGATGGTGGATCGCCCTGTGGTATCTTCAGTGCTGTTCTTGCATCTGCCTTGTAGACTTTGTGCCTTTCACAAGTGCTCCGTCTCTTCTAGCTTAGACCATTGCAAAGACTCTTAAGAGAGACAAAGGAAACTGCAGGGCACTAATGTTTGGCTTTTCTGCTCTCCTCTGCAATCTGTCCTAGTAGATCTCTAATGCTTTGTAAGAATTGAGAGTTATACTTCTTCTTGGCCCACGAAAGATACAGGTGCTGTTCTGGCTGCAGTTGTTGCCGTTGCTTTATGCAAGTGCATGCCTGTATGGGTGGTGACCATACAGGACGGAGTCCTTTCTCTTTTCTCCCTCCTGCTGGCATTTGCTTTTTTACTCACCTTATGAAAATTGAGAATGACGCGAAGCGCGTTCTTCCTCATTGCCTGTTTTGCTCTTAGTCAAAAGCCACTTTGTGGTGAGGTGGTTTAATTCCACCTTTACTGTATCAAGACCAACTGCCCTTGATTCTTGATTGATTCTTTAGAGATGTTCTCACATTTCTGACTCTTTGTTAATTGCAATAAGTTAATTAAGAACTGTCAGTGTTCCCCAAAATTGCCGCATCCTCCTGAGTTCTCACATAGTCAGGGTGGTTTTTTTCTGCTGGTGTCTTCTGCACAGAGGAGAAGCTGATCCAAACCATGCTGGGACAGAAGCCTAGCAAAGGCAACGCTGGTGTATGTAACAAGGATTCTTTTTTCAGTGCTGTCTTATTGATTGGGACTTGAGCTTGCTGTGAGCGCCTCACAATACTTTCTCGCCCAGTGATTTGCTGTGGTGTCTGCTATCCAGCAGACAAGTATTTTAGAATCATTAACAATTATCAATGCAAAACACTGGCTAGCAGCTCTGCTGGAGCAACTCTGTAAGAGTTGTGGCTATGACAGACCTCACATCATGTTTTGGGGTGCCGGCTCCCTTGTTCCTCCTGGGTCAACACATCCTGATTTGAAAACCAGCAGGTTTAGAAATTGAACGTGTTTGAGTGAGCTGGGTGCCAGGTGATGTGTCTTGTGTAGACTGGTGAAATGCAGAGAGAGGGAGTGAAGGCACAAACCCCCAAAATCAGGGCCACAAGGAGCTGTGTTACCTTCTGGGCAGGCATCACAGGTCTGCACATCGGAAATCATTTCTGAGTTGCACTTTCTTGTCTTTTCTTGGGCCAGCAGCCCTGTTAATATCCTCTTCAAGCCTATATTTTCCCTCTTTCCCTTTTTCCCAAAGGCATAATTTCTTTAGTCCATTCAAACGGTAGTGAAGCAGAGCAGGCTGACACCGTGATCTTTTGTAGGTGGGACATATCTGAAAGCATTCTGCTTGCTCCATGAATGGCAGAGGAAGAGAAAAGGGCTTCTTCAGAAGCCTGCTGTGAAGCCCAAGTTAAGATGGAGCACCCTGTAGTCCAAGAACCAAAGATTAACGATTAAAAGAGCCGCTGCTCCACTTACAACATTTTTGATCAGGCTGACTCATTTGGAGGGACACCCTTTCCAAATCTTGCATAAAGGGAAACATCTCTCCAGCAAACTTCTAGGGCAGGAAAATGAGTGGTAGCGAGTCCTGCGAGTGTATGGGAAAAGCAGCCGCGTGGAGGAGGGGGCTAGTGACGCTGTCTGAAAGAATTCCTCCTTTCAGAGAACAAGCGGTGCTTTCACAGCAGTGGATGCTTAGCTGTGGCACACAGGCTGCACATTACATCAGGTCCGTTCGCTGCTGCTTAGTGATTCTGAAAAAAACCCCCAAAAACAAAAGCGTGCAAATTTTTGGCTGCAAATTTGAATTTTCAAGAGCAAAACCAGGAAGAGTAAGAAAAGGTTTTTCTGAAGTAGGAGCTGTTAGGGACCCACAGAAGTAGGAGCTGTTAGGGACCCACAGTGGCATGCTGAGTGGCATGATCTAGATATTAGATGTTAGGATTACTGGGGTTTTTTGGATTTAGGTTGGACTGGATGATCTTTAAGGTCTTTTCCAACCTTATCATTACTGTGATATTGTGTTAGTGTTGGTTCTTCAAGAACCTGGAACAGTAGCGTGCTGTTACCTTGGTATTAATGAAGTAGTTGTGCAAGATGTCCAAACTGCCCCCCCCCCCCCCCCCATACATAGCNAAATCCCAACCCCCCCCCCCCCCCCCCCCCCATATTTACAGTGTTTTCTACGGTGTTTTTTTGCAGGAGTATCAATAATCTTACAAATGTGTGCTAACACGTCACTATAGCTGGGCACTATTGACAAATATGAGGCTTTTGCAAGAGCAAATAGGAGCTAAAATTATGTCCTGTCGCCGGTTCAGGAGAGCAGCTAGTTGCACCTCCAGCCCTTTAAACACAAAATCACAGAAAGTTAAGGGTTGGAAGAAACCTCCAAAGACCTTCAAATCCAACCCCACTGCCAGAGCAGGACCAAAACTAGGAAAGATCACTCACAAAGGCATCCAGATAGGGCTGGAAAGGCTCCAGAGAAGGAGACTCCACAACCTCCCTGGGCAGCCTGTGCCAGGGCTCTGTCACCCTCACAGTAGAGAATTTCTTCCTCATAGTGAGGTAGAAAGTCCTGTGCTTAAGCAGGAATCCATTGTCCCTAGTCCTATCCCAGAGCACAGATGAAAAGAGGTTGTTCTGCCTTCTTGATGGCCAGCCCTCATGGATTTATAGACACTAATGAGATTCCCTCTCAAGTTTTCTCCTCTCCAGACTAAAAAGCCACAGGTCTCTCAACCTTTCCTCATAAGGCAGCTGTTCCAGTCCCTTCATCATCCTCATAGCCCTTCATTGGAGTCTTTCCAGTAGATCCCTGTCCCTCTTGAACTGGGGAGCCTAGAACAGGATGCAATACTACAGAAGAGGTCTTACTAGGGCAGATTAGATGGGAAGAAGAGCCTCTCTGGATCTGCTGGACACACTCTTCTTAATGCAGCCCAGGATACCATTGGCGTTCTTGGCCACAGAGGCACACAAAGAGCTGTCCTATGGAGGACTTGTTGGTTCTTTGAAGAACTCCATGGTTCTTCTCCATAGTGCTACTCTGTGTCATGGGTCATAGANAGGATGCAATACTACAGAAGAGGTCTTACTAGGGCAGATTAGACGGGAAGAAGAGCCTCTCTGGATCTGCTGGACACACTCTTCTTAATGCAGCCCAGGATACCATTGGCGTTCTTGGCCACAGAGGCACACAAAGTGCTGTCCTATGGAGGACTTGTTGGTTCTTTGAAGAACTCCATGGTTCTTCTCCATAGTGCTACTCTGTGTCATGGGTCATAGAATCATAGAATCATAGAATCATAGAATCATTACAGATTGGAAGCGACCTTCCAATTGATTGGAAAGATCATCTAGTCCAATCCCCCTGACACAGCTGGATCACCTAGACCAAGTCGCACAGGAGCACATCCAGGCGGGTCTTAAATGTCTCCATTGAAGGAGACTCCACAACCTGCCTGGGCAGCCCGTTCCAGTGCTCCATCACCCTCACCATGAAGTTCCTTCTCATATTTATGTGGAACCTCCTATGTTCCAGCTTACAACCATTGCCCCTTGTCCTATCACTAGATGACATAGAGCAGAGCCTGGCTCCATCCTCTTGACACCAACCCCTCACATATTTATAGACATTAATGAGGTCACCCCTCAGTCTCCTCTTTTCCAAGCTAAAGAGACCCAGCTCCCTCAGTCTCTCCTCATTTTTGTTGGCATTTCTGCAATTAACAGAAGAATCTGAAGCATGTGTGGCAGATTGAGCTACCAAATTTGTGGGATATGGACACCAGGTTTGGGAACACTGTCCATGCCAGACCTTCACTTGCACTTTACTACAGGTCTTCATCTTATCCAGCCACATCCCAGCAGGATCTACCTGCTCATCATCCGTAGATGTAGATAGCTCAGTGAACTCTTGTTACCACATACTGCCCTCGATTCAGCCCTTTGGCTCTCACTGTGCTCTGAAAGTCAAATAAAAATAAATAAATTGATTTGAATTGCAGCCTATAGAGCTGTGGGATTGTGCTTGCTGGAATCTACACACAGGCTGAAATGACCTCTAGGAAATCCAACCTTCTCAACACAGTGGGCTCCACACAAGGCAAACTTTGGGCGGTGGCATAATGAATCTCCATGCCTGACTGCTCCTGGGACCATGTGCTCCTTGAGCTGGGCCAGAGAAGAAGAAAAGCAGACACAACCCTCACTGTTCTTCAAATCTGGCCCACGAGCCACAAATTAGATTGCTTTGACCTCAGTGCGAAGAGCTGCTGATTGCATTTTAATGACAATTTAAATGATCCTGCTGATCATCTTGGAAACATCCAGATGACTAATTACTAGCAGCTTATATGGTGCTTTGTGTAGAAACACAAAGGAACATCATTAATGTTCTCAGTGGCCTTTAACGCCCTCCCGTGTACCTAAAGCATGGTCTCTTCCTCATAGGTTTGAACATCTGCCCAGTTACAGCAGATGTTTTTACAGCATCCTGAAAATAAAGAGGAGTGGCAATTCAAAATGCCCTCTGCTCATTAGCCAAGATCCCACCAATATTTGTGAAATACTCTAGTCATAAATATTAACTACTACTCTTAGAGCATCCCTGCTCCAGAAAGCTTTACCCTAACTATGAGGTAACTCCAGGATGTCTGAGCAAGGTGTGTTTGAATAAGCTGGCCAGAAATGCAGGCACCAACAAACCTCATGTCTCTTCGTTCATGGGTTCTTTCCCTACCGGTCCTGGGGTTTTGGTTTCTAAGGCTGGCAAGTCGGTACTTGCCAGCAGCACTTGATTCCTTCCCCAGTATTTACTTGGATCCGCTGAATCTGCTAACCACTGACCACAAGGTGTTTAGACATAAAATACTCCATCAGTGAGAGTGAAGCACATGTCCTGGTCACGTAAGAGATACCTCGGAATGAAGGGAAACTGGCTAAGCTCAGTGCTGAAGTAGATACTTTTACGGGAATGAAGGCTAATTGTAGACTTTTACTGGTGCAGGATAAAAACCAAACCAGGAAGCTTGTTTTTTCATTGGAAAATGAAACGCATGTAATGAAATGTGCTGATTTATCGGGGGTGGGGGAAGATTTATGCGGGATTAATCCCCTTACAGAATGTATTAGGTTTCACTAATCTATCCTCAATTTCATATGAGGTTGCAGGCACAGGATAGGAGTGAGGTGCTGGCTCTGCTGTGTGACCAGGCATCAGAGTGAGACCACCCAGCCATGACTGTACCCCTGAAGACAGCAGGTTTGTGCCTGTGGTTGCACAAGCACCTGTTGATGTGAGCAAACCCCTGAAACTGTTTATAGGAGACAGGCGATAACCTTGAGAGGTCCCTTCCCACCCCTACATTCTTATTTATGCTTGTGAGGTGCCTGGCTCCAATGCAGGGCGAACGTACACACGGGGAGGATTTGGTGTGTGATGCTCCAGAATCTTTCGTCTTGCAGTCGTGTAAGCCGGCAGCTTTGCTTTGCGTGCACATGATCTGTCTCACTTGCTTGAGTAATGCTTGAAGCACTTTGTGATTCGTGTGCCTCTCCTTGTTCTTCAGTGTGGCTACCATGTCTTTGGAAATGGAAGGTTTGAAAATTCTGGTGCTTTGGAACTTGGTGCTGGGTTGCTGTTTTCTTCTTTTACAATGTTGGTGGTGTTTGAAAAAAAGGGAACGTTTGAAGGCAAATACATTTCCTCTGTTCTCTTTCAAGAAAGATTCGTCTTAACTGTGACTACACTCTTACAGATTTCCCAGCTCATCCAGCAAAGCAGACCCGAGCTGACGCCAGACAAGTGCTGGTCTGGAGGAGGTAACATTTCAGTTTACTTATTTATTCCCACATTTCTCAATCAAAGATTGTTCATTGGATTTCCATACCTTTCAGAAAGATCTGGGACACCAGTCTCTTAGCTTTTTGCTGGACTGCTTTCCGATCCTCATTTATTCTTTTCTAAAAATATAAATTAAAAATTACCCTGCAACTTTCTTTAATGGAAATCAGGAAAACAGCTAAAATCTCTTTGCAAGAGATGAAGGGTTAAAACAAAAAATAAAGCAGCAAAGCTTTTCACTTGCTGATAGAACCTCGGACTTTTGCAAGTGGCACAAACATGCAGCCTGGCCTGCGTTCGGTGTCCCGACTGGCATGAAACTAGAAACATGAACCAGCGTAAATGCGTAGTCGAGTTCTGAATAATAAGGGGGGGGGGAGGTAAACACTACACAGTGCTCAGGAGTGAGAGCGTTTTTATTTTCCAGAAGAGGTAGGTTTCATTCACCAGATACCCTCAGCACATAGAGCAACTTTAGATCTCCTTCCGCATAATCCAGCCGGGGAGACTGTCTCTTTAAATTCAGTTATAAAATAATTCAGGACTGTGGGTGTCTTTGATCTGTTCCTCTGTGCTAAAGTACAGAAGAGAAGAACATGTTGCTTAGCAACCCTGCACCGGAATCGGTAAGGGAGGGGAGGAGACGGGGAGGGCTAGATGGTCCAGAGTCACAGAAGGGAAAGATTAATCCCCATCAGAAAAACTAAAGTTCTGAGACATTTCACTAACAGGCAGCAAATGAATAAACAAGCACAGCTCTTTGCACCATTAGGTAACCTTCCTCCTTTCCTTTCCTTTCCTTTCCTTTCCTTTCCTTTCCTTTCCTTTCCTTTCCTTTCCTTTCCTTTCCTTTCCTTTCCTTTCCTTTCCTTTCCTTTCCTTTCCTTTCCTTTCCTTTCCTTTCCTTTCCTTTCCTTTCCTTTCCTTTCCTTTCCTTTCCTTTCCTTTCCTTTCCTTTCCTTTCCTTTCCTTTCCTTTCCTTTCCTTTCCTTTCCTTTCCTTTCCTTTCCTTTCCTTTCCTTTCCTTTCCTTTCCTTTCCTTTCCTTTCCTTTCCTTTCCTTTCCTTTCCTTTCCTTTCCTTTCCTTTCCTTTCCTTTCCTTTCCTTTCCTTTCCTTTCCTTTCCTTTCCTTTCCTTTCCTTTCCTTTCCTTTCCTTTCCTTTCCTTTCCTTTCCTTTCCTTTCCTTTCCTTTCCTTTCCTTNCTCTCTCTTTCTCTCTCTATCCTCTCTTTTTCTTTCTCTCTCTCTCTTTCTCTTTCTTACTCTCTTTCTCTCTCTCTTTCTCTCTCTTACTCTCTTTCTCTCTTTCTCTCTTTCTCTCTCTCTTTCTCTCTCTTTCTCTCTTTCTCTTTCTCTTTCTCTTTCTCTCTCTCTTTCTCTCTTTCTTTCTCTCTCTCTCTTTCTCTCTCTTACTCTCTTTCTCTCTTTCTCTCTCTCTTTCTCTCTTTCTCTCTCTCTCTCTTTCTCTCTCTTTCTCTCTCTCTCCTCTCTTTTTCTTTCTCTCTCTCTCTCTCTCTTTCTGTCTGTCTTTCTCTCTATTTCTCTCTCTCTTACTCTCTCTCTTTCTCTCTCTCTCTCTTACTCTCTCTCTCTCTTTCTCTCTTTCCTTGTCTCCTTCTTTCCTTTCTTTTTTTATTCTCTACCCCACTTGTGGTCTGTTAATAGCAATCTGACATCCAAATCAGAAATTCAGCCCCGAGATGGGCAGCTCAGGCCTGAACAGCTTCAGGACTGGGCTACAGCTGAAAGGAATCTGAAGTTTTATTTTCAAACCTGTTAGGCACATTTCAAATTGAATTCATGCTGTCAAGATCAGTCCAAATTAATTTGGCACTGTGATTATTGGCGGTTCACTTTGAGGGAATTCTGTGTGAGGTCTCATCGTGTTTGACAGCCGGGCAGCCTAAGTGTCACCAGACACTTAGTTGTGAAAAACTGCTGCACGAAACTGTGCAGGACGCAGAGCAACAGAAGTGGTCAAAGACAACCCATGTTGTAGGGGAACTGCTAACAGAGCAAGCGCTGAGCAGCGCTCTGGACAACCCTATGCCATGTGGCTGTGCCTCACGCAGACAAAAGGATCTCACGATTACGTCAAGCTAAACTGTTATGCCTAGTCTTAAATTAACAACCCTATTTAAAATAATCGTCTTCATTTGAATGCCACTTCCGTGTCCTGGTCACCTCTAGCTTGTAACTGATCACTGTATAGTTCAGAGAATCCCTAAATGCTACAGGCTTCTCCCAGAGCTCAATACAGGCAGCTCTGTGCTCAAATTTAGTAGTGAAGTTGCAGTTTATTAGAGCAGCTGCCTGCCTCCATCCAGAGGCCAGAGCCTTATCTGGACTGGCATCTATTACATGTTCCAGCGATGACACCCGTACCTGACACTGGACTTCACTGAGCTCTAAAGCTTAGTTCGATCTAGTAAGGTAAATGGGACATGGTAGCATGGACCTCTTGAAGATCTAAGTAACAGGAGTGTTTTTTATTACCTCTCTGTAGCAGAGACCTATAGAGGAGGATCTCGTCTGCAGCAAGAACAACGGGAATTTTCCTAGTGGCTCCAAGGACACCTGGATTTCCCCCAGGATCTCCAAGAAGGTGCTTTTAGCATTAGCAAATGCAAATGTAATGCGATTCTTTGGAGAAATTTAATTAAGGAAAGTGTGTAAAGCACTTAACAATAAGTGAGGTCTAAGATTGTTAGAGTACAATACTCAGAATGAAGCCCAAATGAGAAACAAATAACACAAAGTCATCTGTAAGCATTCATTAAAAAATACTGTATGGAGAGGCTTGAATTGACTCTCTGCCTTTTTGTTCTGTTTGTAGCAAATATTTTCTATACTGCTTTGTTCTTATCATCCAAACCCATGGAGAGGCTTTCTCTGAGACATTGCAAGCTGAAACAATCCCCATTGACTTGACTTCATCTTTGCTCTCAGCTCCACCAGGATCAACAATTCTTCACTGTAACCTAACACTGAGGAAGTATTTTTTGCTGACTGCCCAAATGGAGTGGGAGGAGGAGTCCAGCAACAGTAGAACCCTTTTATTTCTGCTTGTGTTTATAGGATCAGTTCTCTTGCTTGGTGGGAACAGAAACATGTAATATCTCTCCGGCTTAGCTTATCTTGGTTGGAGATTCTTGTTGTTACAAAAAATTGGTGGGATTCCTCTAATGGAGATGGAACATCTCCAGCTTCTCAGGCAGACAGGCAGACTCACTGAGGCTGGCAGTTGTGAGGACCATGTTTTGGACTCTGCTGCCTTTAAAACATGCACAATTATAGCTTTCTGGTTGTGGCATCCAAGTTATCAGATCAGGATGATACATGAAAAAACATGGAGGTAAGTCAGATAAGACTGACTTCCTAAAGATTCGTCTCAAAATGGAAAAGGAGAATTCAGATGTATGGTATTTTTCCAGTTCAGAGCAATCATTATAACATCATTACGATGCAGACTACCTTCATGACTTCTTCATCCTAGTGATGATGGAGGTAGAGGAATCTCAATTCCCGGAAGAGAACTCATGGTTTAGTGCAAAAACTTGAAAATTTACTTGGTAGAGCCCCTGCTCCAGCTGCCAGTGTGGGGGAAAAGACTGTCTTTGGCTTGGACCACCACACTGTGCCAGCCTCTGGTCTTAGGGAAGAATCTCAAATCAAAAATGTATCAGATTATTTCTTTCTCTTGTACTCCCCTCCCAAATTAAAGTAGAATTATTCCACTATTTTTCATGATGCATAAAAAAAGGTTGAGGATAAAAGTAAATCTCAGATCCTTCTCAATAGAGACAATGGCTGGCTTTTCTCTGTAAGAAAAAAAGCCCCCTCCTAAACAGGAGGCAATCACAGGAAAGTTTTTTGGGATGTAAGGCTGTTTACCCAGTGAGCGGTACTTACAGCGGTGAGGAGAGGGACACTGTCATTTCTTGCTGTGTGTGTCTGACTCCAGCACCAGAGAGCTGGCATATAAATACACTCTAAAAATCACTGAAAAGCCTTGCTGTTGCATAGGTACAGAATTTGAAAGGGACAGGAGAGTTTATTTTTAATGGGAAATTAATAGAAGACACTCTAGGGCTATGCAAAATAGTGACTGCTCTAAAGGGAGGCAAGAAAATGCTGGCTGGTTTTCTCGTCATGTGGGGAACATGGGCATTTGCAGAGGGAGATGTATTATGCAAAAACACCCCCAAAGAACCCACTCTGTTTGATTTCATAGTGTGCCCTCGCTGCCCAGCCCAGCCACGCCGGGGTGACTGGACGACCTGCCCCGAGCAGCCCTGCTTACTCCTGGCTCTCACGGCAGTTACCACACATAGCGTTGATACGGTGTTGCAGCGCTCAAAATATGTGACTGGAAGTGGAAAGTTTTGCAGGAGGTTAAAACCCAGTGTGAAGAGGTCCTTGTCCTTGGAAAGCCTGCTGAATTATAGCTTTTTCATTGGAAGATGTCATATTTACATGAGGAATTTATATCTGCCAGTGACTGTGGCAGAGTATTTCTGAGTAAGCCCCTTGTTAATATTTTGGCAGCACCAGAGGGTTTTTTCCCAATTGAAAAATGTCACTCCATCTGCCACAAAGCTGTTGGTTCCAACAGCCTGGCCTTCCCCTTTAAAGGGGCATCACAGGAAAGTGATGTTGTCAGGAGAGCAATGCTGTATGACTGTGCCTGCCCTCCTGGTGGAGTTTGCCATGAGCAACCTAGCCAGCTGAGGTACATTCCTTCCTGTGAGGGAACTTTTAATTTGGTTGTGGTTAGCATCTTCTAAGCCACTGGCTTAAAGCTGAGTTACAACACAGCAATACTGGTTGGAAGGGATCCCTATGTCAAGTCCCAGCTCCCAAGCAGAATGTAACCAGCACTGGATCTTCTCCCTGCTGAGATTATTACCTAGCCCCTAACCTAGGGGTTGCACTCTGAGTAACCCCTTCCAGTGCTGCAGTCTAGTCGCAGAGAAGCAGTTCTTCCTAATGGCTGGTCTGAACCTCCCATGACTGTTCTGTAAATAGTCTTCTAAAAATCACCTAAACGAGAAATGCTTCTTGCCACATAGACTTCCTGCATTATTTAAAGATGAACTTGTAGATTAGGGTTGATGGTTGGACTCGATGATCCCAAGGGTCTTTTCCAACCTGAATGATTCTGTAATTCTATGATTGTCTGTTGCCTAGTGTAAGTATTTGGAGCTTATGAGAGTTCTTTTGTAATTCAAAAAATATTAACGTGTCTGGATTTGTTCTGCATTGGAATCAAACCTTTCCCAGGAGTAAGGATCTTCCATGCCAGGGCAGCCAGAGGACTTCTGCAGCACACTGTCATCTGGATGCCATCCAGCTTCAGCTTGAGGCCTGATCTCCTAAAACTTGGCTGCATTATTGGCTCATTGGGGACAGGTAGATGGTGCTAGCTCTCTGCATTTCACGATACATTCGTTATGCTGTAAAAGCTTAAGTGCAATTTATGTGGTTTCTGCAGAAAAGTTTGGTTTTAAAAAGTTGTAAAAGAACACTTTCGGCCCCCATCTCCCCCCCCAATCCCCTCAGGAACTTCCACCTTCTTCTCTTCTCCTTTGTGGACTGTTTGGAGCTGTGGGGGGGGAGGACATGAATTAAAGTGTCTTGATGCCTTTCTTCCCCAAATGGAGTCAGTTGTTTCACTGCCTGCAGATTCGTCAGAGGGTTTGCTAAACCCTCCCTTTGTGTCTGCTGCTTGGTTAAAATACAGTGGGGGTGTGTAACCCCCAACATTAATGGCTCCCAGGCGGGAAGGATGGGGTCCAAGGTGGACCCACTACATAGTGGCACCCCAAGGTGGGGCACAAGGGCATCCAGACAAGGACCCACGACAACATTCCCAAAGTTTAAAATCAGAACAGATCTGTCTCTGCAAAACACTCTCTTCTTTGCAAAGCATCATATGTCCACCAAGGCACCTTCTCAATTTCTTTCTTGAAATATAAATTCTATTGAGGAAAAAAAATGTGGTGTAATTCCTTAAACCCAAAATGGACAGCCAAAGGAAGAAAAACCCCTCAATTGTCAAATGACTATTTCAGTGATGACTTGCAACCTGTGCGGTTTCATCTACTAATACCCTGCTTAATGTTAGAGCTAAAAAAAGAACGGAAAGAGATAATCATGCCTTTGATATATGCATTAAATTATTCAGTTAGTAAATTAGCAAATGTTATGCCTAGTTTTATTAGCTATTCGTATGTTACCCTTCTTGATGTGGCTCATGAAGAGTACATGCGACGACGAGGAAAAGATTCCCCTTTTTGAAGCTGCTGCCACTAGAATTGTTTACTTTTGATAGGTTGCTGTCCTTTCAAACACAGAGTTCTGCTCTCTGATTTTATGAGAGCTTCTTCAGTTTGAATCGGTCCTTTCATTGAGGAGACTTTTTGTTTTTTAACGGGTAGTTTTCAAAATAATTACTCTTCCAAAGGAACCATGTTCTCCTCCATAGTTGTTAAGGAGGGCCTCCCCTGTTCAGTCTACTTAGGACTGTTTTGTTAAGAGAATTTCAAGTTCTTATCTGGTCAGGTCAAACAAGGCTTGGTACCAGTGAAGACAGCAGGGATTTCACTGCATCAGGCCCCAAGAGTGACGAAGTATCATTTGTGTTCACTCTGTCTTAGGACAGTGTCTGTTTTCTAGGATAACCTCCAGACTCCAGGGTAGGATTGAGGAGAAAGTGCAGTGAGTGAAGCAATTCCATCTGGATAACAGGACTATCTTCAAAGACACCATTGACTTCAGCAGCTGGGCTGAGAAGCCTCAATGACAATGCCAGCTTCATAGGTCCCTTTTATTTACTGTCAGTGCACGTTACATGAATAAACTCACTAAACCCAACAGCCATCCTGCATCTGAAGTTTCTAGTTTTCTCACTAGACAGCCAACAATCACCAGGAACATTCTTTGGTTTCGAAATTGTGCCTGATGTTGCCCTCACAATTAAAGAGTGCACTGGCATATAAAATACTCTGACACAATGTGTGACACATTGCTGCTGGGAGCTAGTCCTACTCTGGTTCCAGTCTGGCTTCTCTAAGCCAGTTGTGGTCCCTTCCCTTACTCGTCTTTAACATTAAAATCTGCCTCAGTGTTGCCAGCTCTTCCCTTGCTGAAACATGGAGTTAGTTTTGGGTATTAGACTATCTCCTTTCTATTTGCTCTTTCAAGTCAAGTGGAACATCATCCTCACTTTCCCTCCCTGTAAGCAGACCTACTTGCTCTCTGCTTCTTCCACAGCTGGTCCTTAAGGAGCCTCTACCACAAACATGAATTCTCCTGCCCCTCCTGGGCAGATGTCTCCGCAAACCAAAACCTCAGCCCATGGCTCTGGCTTTTCGTCAGGCAGGTTCAGTCACCTGTGCAAGGTTAGTATCATAAAACAGGGGGGTTTAGTCACTTCAAATCTCCTTCCATCCATTTGTTTCCCTGTTTCTGTGAGCTGTGTGATCCCTTTGTGCATCCATCATTCCCACCTACTGTCTCATCATGGGCCAGGCTGTACCTAAATTCTACAGTTATTTTCCCGCGACAGAAGTAGCGTTGATGATACAGCCTTTTCTATCCCAATGGAAAACTACAGCTTTGAACCAGGCTCTGCATTTGAGGCTTGACCAAAGCCATTAGAAAGACAAAGGAAAACTATTTTACCTTAATTTATGGCTTTGCATCCTTACTAGTATCTTCAGCTTTCTCTTCTTCTCTGTCATTTCCTGTTCCTGTTCTTTGTTACCCCAATACCCTCCTTGACCCACCACCCCCAGCCACCTTTCTCTAGTAAATGACTGACTCCTCCCTCCAATGGGTCATTATTCCAAAATATTCTTTATGGCAAAGAAGTGATTTCAACCACAGAACTATCTCCTAATCTTCCTCCAAAGGTTCTCAAAAGATACTTGTCTGTGTTACCTGTCCTCATGACCAATGTAACCATCAACTCCCTTTTATCTTCTCTCTCTTGCCTGTGTTTGGTTCCTCCCCAGAGCATCACCTCTCTGCTCTAGGGCTGCTGTTTTCATCAGGATTTATTGCAGTGGGGGTTTAGTCATAGGATCATAGGATCATAGGATGTTAGG
>VXBP01002677.1:839-11386 GCA_013400115.1 Rhinopomastus cyanomelas
TTTTTTTCTTTTTGTGTCTGTTACTACCCTAGCCAGGCTTTATTCCTGTCTAGATCTATTTTTGAAGCCTATGACGAACGGTCTGTTGAGACTGAGTTTCTGATGGCACCCTTTTACCATCAGTAGCTTTCTGTGTATGTATGTTGTATATGTTCATATCCAGAATGAGTTCTTCTACTATGAAGAACAGTCAATATACAAAAGTTAATAGAAAACAAATTCAATTTCCTTAAGATATTGGTCTCATGCAAATGTGGGATTTTCATTTTCATACAGAGTTAGAAAAGGTCTGTCTCAAATCTTACTTGACTAAGTAATCTTGGAATGCTTGTACTGACATCACTACAGCATTATATTCAATTAGTGAAGACAAGTTTCTTCTTTTTGAAAGTCTTTCATTTGTTGCATTGATCAGCCCCTAGCAAATTCAAAGACAAACAAAATTATGCCTTCCATATCAAAAACCTCCATCAGCAAACCTGTACCTGTTTTTAATTCCTGAGTCTGTGGAATTTGACACTGTAGTGGAAAGCACTTAATTAAAAACATTTTACTTTATTTGCTTTGTTATTCACTCATAGATCATTTAATGAAGTTTATAAAACTTTGCTATCATGAAATATACTTTGTAGTGATATACATCATAAAAATATGTATTTTAAAGGAAATGGAAAAATAAAAGAAAAAACTATAGAAAAGGGTTTATTCTGAGCATCTTTGTTAGTCTAGATTTAAAACTTGCTGTTGTGCAGTCTTTCAAGAAGCCCACATTTGATAGTAAATCAATGCAAGTTTACGTAAAGGTGCAATCCCATTGAGTAAACAGTGATTGTCAGTTGAACACATACTACAGTAATGATCCAATAACAAAACAATGTGTGGCTTTTAAGGTCTTATTTTTCAATATAACGAGACACAGCTTCCTTTTGGTTTATATAATGATTTGCCTGGCAGTCACAGGACACAATTATGAAGAATATCAAAGGAATAAAGTTTCTGTGTGCCAGATGTAATCTTAGCTACCAGTATTCAAACAAAGATGGAAGAAACTTTAAAAATTATACACCAAAAATAGAAATTAATTAAAGGCTGAGGACTCAATCTAATGCTGTGTCATTATACTTCTGTTTAATTCTTCCCTTTATAATGCCTTAGCAATATGAAAAACTCATACTGAAACACAGTCCCTGAGAGGGTTATGTCTCCCTTTCTCTGTGACACACTATGATTAGCTATCGATAATTAATAAAGTGTCTACCAAGTGTTTGTTAGGTTTACCAAATGAAATATGAGTTCAAGGGAAACTTTCTAGACAAACAGATTTTCAAATACTTACAATACTTATGAAATGGCTGCCACTTCAGATAAGGCCCAGTTTTTCCAGATAAGCTGCTTCAGTTTCCAGGAAAGACCTAGGTCTCTGTGTGTGAAAGAACATATCTAAAAAGATAATGCCATTTCTAATGCATCATATTTACATTTGCATTTGCAAAAGAAGCACTTGAAAAATGAAAGCCATTAACATTGCAAAACCAGGCATTTATCAGTAAGGAGATGTTTGTTAATAACTTCTTTAACAACAGTGTCATTGTCTTGGATTTTTAGTTACACTGTCAGACATCATATATTGTGCTAAATACCAGATTTTACTCTGGTATCTTAAGAAAGATGTCATTTACTTTCATCATCATTATTCACTATGTGATTTTACTTATTTGTTGTACATATATGAATCCTGAAGTTTATGAAATCCTTTGTTGTTTAGTTGTTTTCTTTCCTGAGGCAGTTATCAACATGGTCTTTGATTACTTGACAAACATAATGAACTCTTCCCAGTCATCCTTTGAACATGACACTGGTAGGTCTTGATTTTTGCAGATAAAGAATCCTAACCTAGTGACAGAAAAGGTACTGGGGATGCCTGATACTTCAACATTGAGTACCAAATCCAAGATGTCTTTCTTGGGTCCGTGCTAAATTTTAAGTAGCTTTTAGACCTGAGCATATATATGTAATGTGTTAACAGCCTAAGTTGATAGAGTGCTCTGAGAGCTTTCTAGACAAAACAGGTCGTTTTTAGGGTACTGAGAGTTTCCTAAAAGAAGCAGTACTGACTCAGTACTTCTTACGTTAAGGGTGCGCTAAACTTCTTTGAAAACTACATTTGTATTGACTTCAGAAAATCACAAGACAGAAACGGTAATGAAAAAATGATCTGTAAATGTATCCAGTCATATCCATCACATTTTTGGGTCTCCTAAAATCAGTCTCACTGATCAGTCTCACCTTTTTAGAGATCACCTTGTAAATTATTATCTCTGTGTGTAGAGAAAATTTTTTTATTTTCAAATATTTCGGTTCCTTCACTTTTTTTTACATGATAATTTCTTCAGAATGGTAAAAATTTCATTTATAAAAGTGACAAGATTTTTTTTGAACCTTTGAAATAAATCCAGGTATTCCAGAATACAGTGTCTGTGAAAAATCATGGTCATTTATGTAGCTGCAAGTCCAATAGTGACAGTGGAATTTCAATGTTTCAACAATTGTTAGATTTATGTACCCCCAGACACAGTACTAATTTGATTTATATGAAAAAACAGTTTTCAAATAAAGATATTTCTATAATTCACACAGGGAAGACAATGAAACTCTTTTTTTGTGAGTGATTCCGTTTCCAGATATGCAGATAGAATCATAATCATAGAATCATAAGGGATTGGAAGGGACCTCGAAAGATCATCTAGTCCAATCCCCCGATTTGGTCTATAATTCCAGTGTGCTTGTGTTTGAGATCACCAAACAAGTACAAGTCACTATGGAACAAGAATGTGATGAGACTTCCAAACCTTGTTTTTAACATGTCCTTTCTCACCAGGACTGCAGTCCCATTAAACAATTGGTTCAAGATTTCTTCTTTTGTTTGTATAGGCACTTTTTTCATTATATAGTACTTCTAGTAACCTTTCTTGTTGCCTTTAACATCCATTTCTAGATTCAGCTGACTTTCAGCTGAACTCTGACTTTCATAACTTCATCCCTTCTTCCACCTCTTGTTTTTTATATCTTGATTCAACCAGGAGCTATTTGTGTTTTCATACACCTCTGTGCCTATCCCTGCTTTCTCACATGTTGTGTAATACAACTTTTTGCTTGACAGCATGTGCTTCCTAAAGAGCCTGTAATCATGCATTGCAGCACTTCAGTCATGTGAGCTGCCCTACCATGTCTTTGTGATCCCAAGTATGTTACAGTACTATAACTGCACAGAGATTTCTGACTCCCACTGCGTTTCTGATGCTACATGCATTAGTGTAGAGGTACTTCAGAGACCACTTAAGTGCACTGATTTCCTAGAATAGCCTTGAGTGAATTCCCTGTTTCATTTGCATTAACATTTCTCTGGAAATGTTATTTTGCATACTTTAAAGGTACGTAGGATCCTCAGTACAACTCTCTCTTTTGGCCTCCAGCTTTATGTAGTAACTCATGTCTTTTTGTACACTCTATGATTTATAGTAGTGTTGCCTTCTCTATTCAGTCAAAAATATAGTGTTTTGTAAACTGAATAGTGTTTCAGAGGGAGTAGCTAGTATTAGATAGCACTGACCTCAAGTATGTATGTGGTTTTAAACCTGTGTATTAGTTGAGATTACACATTTGGTCATGGTTGTTTGAAAAAATAGTACACTAAAATGATCTGACTCTTGGATGTAGTGATTGGTTGCAGTTTACTAACTTGCAGCATAATACATTTTCAAATATCAATTATGTGAAGTGTGAATAATTTTGACATATTTGAGTAATGATGGAAGGCTGTTTAAGATTACTTAGCAAGATTTTCATCAGATATGAAAGAAATAATATAGATAATCTGTACAATATTGTAAGCCTCAAAGTGCTTACATCCTCTCTGTAGTCAGAATAACATTTTGAGGATTTTGTGATTTCAGAATATGATCAATGAGTTTTAATGGAACGTATCTTTTGTCTGCTTTCATTTATTTAGGAAAATTAAGTGTCCAATATCCACAAGTCCTTCAGTATTATGTAGAATTAACAAATTACTCAGAGTGTTTTCTGTGTAGGTTATGACTCCCAGTCCATTAATGAAGAACATAAAGAGCAGATACTAGAATAGATTATTTTATTGCTGGATTTGCTTTTTTAGTTGACAGACAAGTCAAGTACAAGACATTGTACTTCAAGATTTGTATGTGTTCTGTTGGGCCTTGTAATTAGGGCTTGAGAAATCTGTAAAGAAATCTGTAAGTTTATGAGATTTTACTGAAGGTAAACCATGTGTGGATCAGTGGGTGGGATGTAGGAATACGAACCAGAGGACAGTTGTGCATTGAAGACAAAGTGAGGAATTGTGTGCAGCATGATGTAAGGAAATCTGTCTGGCTTCTTTAGGAATGCAGTGTCATTAATATTTGAAGAGATAAAGTATTTGCTTGTTATCCATTATCATATTTTTATTTTATCTTATTAAACAACTATTTTTTAAAGTAATTTGTCATTGAGCCTTTCTTAGAATCTCTTTCTCCCCTATCCCATTGATACAACACACACTTTTGTCTTTAATCCTAAAAATTAAACCTCATATTTTCAAATTGCCAAGGTGATACTTAAAAAGGTTTTAGTTTTTTTTATCTCATTAGACGTAAATTTTAAAAATAAACTTACAAAATACTGGTACTGAACTTGAAAAAGAAAAAAAGCCAGGAGAGTTTATAGTGTTGAATTTGAGAAAATAATTGCATTTTCAGATATTTCATTAAACTTTTGAATACATTGTAGTTTGTTGGCGGGATAAAAGAACAAAAATTCTGAACAGTGTAAATGATAGTAATGTACTGTATTCTGTAGTTTTTGAGGAACAACTAGATATTTTAAGTGTATAAAACCAGATTTTTTTTAGGTTCTTCAGTAACAGTTAATTATTCTGATTGTATTTATGTCGTGAGATATGATGATGTATATAATCTGCGGAGTGCTAATTCAAAGCCCTTATATCACTGAACAGTACAGCTGAACTGTGAAATGTTTTTTGTACAGTTTTAAATCCTTCCTCTTGACTGCCTTATTCTTTATTTAAATGGAATGTTAAAAATGCTTTGTGAAATTCCCAGTAGTGTCCTGCCTTTAGAGTAATTAATGAGTCCAGAGGAGATATGGGTTCAAGCACAGTTAGAACAAGATAGTTTGGAGATGTACTGACATCCATATCTTATGTTTGATCTTTGCAGCTCAATAAACAGCTGAGCTTTAAACACTACAACTTCATTATTGTTTCTTTCTCTTGCATGTGAGAAAACACATTGATTTAATAAGTAAGTGGAATTACATAACATGAAACTCTGAAGTTTCCTGCTTGTTTTTCACTGCTTTATCAGCTTTACCAGGTCAAGAAAACTTCCCCCTCTATTACAGGTTTACTGTTGCATATTGTCATGTTTTTCCAGTGTATGGATATTTAATAAAGTTTAATTTCAGAAACAGAGACCTGATTTTACTTCCTCTAGGTGAGCTGGAGGTTTTATTTTGGTTCTAGTGGTGATGTAAGTTTTAAGTTCTGTGCTAAAAATAGGGACCATCAGGGTTTTAATTTAATCATTTACATTAATCATTTACATTTAGTTTATGCATGCATTTTCTTCTGATTTTTTTTCTGAAGAGTAAACAGCAAGGAAGTATATAGGCAAGAATATGCATAATTAAAGCTAATTCAATACCATCAATTATAAAGGTTTTTTTTTTTTTTGTTATTTGTAAAAAGTTGTATTTGCAAATTTATGTTGTGCCACATTGCATTTTTATTTCTAGTTATTTTGGTAACAGGTAATAGGGAGTTTGAAAGGGACAATTTCTCAACTGTGTCATTTTTTACTGAATTGTACTTTCTACTTTGATAGTACCACTTAAGAAACAACTAGCTGCTACTTACAAATAATGGACTTGTGAAGTTAATGTAGTTACAGCAACCAAGTACTTATATCTGGGCTAGAACCTGGTAAGAAAATCATTAGACAGATTTGCTATGGATGAAGAATGTAAATATTATTTGCATTTTATTGCAACAGGAGAAACATTAACTGGAAGCAAAGTATAGCCTTGGGGAACAAACTGTTGATAGTTGATGTGTTTTCTTTGTTTTGCTTCTGCTTTTTCTTTAAAAAGGTTTTTTAAATACTAGTGATTTGTTTTTGTAATACTGCATCTGCTGATTCAGTAGCAGGGCTGCCACATTTTGAAACATGATGTTAGCATCTGAAATGGAATAATAATTTCCATGTTTGAGGGTTTTAGGTAAAATTATGCTCAATGATATTTGGTACTGCTCATCTATAGTGGCAGTTTACACTGTAAGATTATATGTAGAAGTATTTACAGCTGAGCATCTATACAAACTATTTATGACTAACATTTTCTTTTCATGTAAGAGAAATATTTTTCTAAAGCATAGAATGGATTGTTAGTTATTCTTTCAATTAGATTTCTCTCCCCTTATTTTTTTCTATAGTAAATATATATATACATAAACAGCATCAAACTGTCCAGAACAGGCTGAAAATTACATTTACTAGAATAATTCTTCCTATTTTAAATAAGAGCTTTTTACAATACAAGAGTTCTGTAACTCATAGTTCTTAAGCATGACAGTTCTGGAACAAAAGTTCCTTAATATTCTGGAAAAATCAAATTTACAGCTCAAAATTGATCTTTTGTATTTATACAGGTCAAAGTTGGACTGCCAGTGGGATGATGATTCTGATCAGAAAACAAGTGCATGGATGAAGATATGTGGATGTGAGCCAGGACATATCTTTCACGTTATAAGAACATTCTTCTACCTTTCTAATGCTTAAAACTTACCCCTGATACAGCGGCAGTCTTTTATAGAGATTAAGACTTTGATATGTTTGGATCTGATAATACAGCACACCATGGTGTGTCTTTCATATTTGCATTTCAAGACCATTTTAAATGTTCACTGAACGTAGACTCTGGAACCAAGGAAGGCAGCAATGCAGAGAGAAATGCTGCAGAATGTCTCTCTGAGTGGGAACTGCTTTGAGCTGGCGGTGCCTCAGGATTTTCTGAGGTCTCCAGAGCTTGCAGCAAACTCCACTGCAGTGCAGTTAAAGGCAACACTTTCACAAATGGTACAGCTGATCATAAGCGCATTAGTAATGCACACAGCATCCTGAAGCATGAATTTCACATAGAATTAAACTAGTTGAGTAGAGAAAGGACCTTAATTGTATAAGATGTGATGGTTTTGATCCTTTAAGAGGTGTTCACTATAAATTACAGCAGGACTAGTTATTACTTAGTCTAGCCCTAAGAGCTCTAAACTCTAATGCTCAAGGCAAAATGCAGTCTGACATCCAGATATGCATGCAAACAATTTGCAGCCCTGTTTTTTGTTGCCCTAGGCAACCAGCTGTTCCTGGACAGCTTCAGGAATCCTGCCCACTACATAGCTACATAACCTGCAAGATCGTATAGTCTCTTCTTTATCTTTATGTTTATATTATTTGGAATAGAATTAAGTTGTATACAAATAATGACTAGGCTTATGGGCACAAACACTGCAAATGCTAGGATATTGCTCTTGTGGTGTCAGTGAGAGCAGTACAATTTATCTAAGAAACAAATAACTTACTGGGGAGAAAAGGTTCATTTGGAAAATAACCTATGCTTTGACTTCCTTCTTGCCCCTTTGAATCAATATGAATACTTAGTACAAGGATGATGTGTTTGGATTAATGTAGAAAAAAATAATTACAAGTTTTGTCAGTAATTTTTGTCCCCGTAACATGAGTCTGCAGAACACACAGAGAGTAACATTACTGACAAATTGCTAATGGTGGAATGATTTCTCTTCATGGTTTCTGTTTTTAGCATGCTCCAAATATAACTAACTGGTAAGGTACCAGTTCAAGCAAGTTCATTTTCTCTGAGAGATCAAAAGATGACTATCCACAGACAATGATCAGACTGAATTGTGATCAGGAGCTTTCCCTGTACAGAGATTAAGCTTTGAAGAAGTAAGTAAAGTTTTTTGAGAAGGATATTCTAGAATTACACCCATTTTCAGCTTACATGAGTGACTTTGGGCTTTTGGTCAGCTAGTAAAATTTCTGCGGCTGAAATAGACACAATGAAAACTCGCTTGGATACAGATCCTTTTTTCTGTCTGAAAGACACAAAAATACATGTAATATAAAGAAGTCTAAAGAAAGGAAGTTGACGTGAATGAAATAGCAGCATAAAACTTTTAAAATTTATTGTTATTATTTTCTGTCTACCTCTTGTGCTGCCAGTCACAGTGCAAGATCTAAGATTCAATTGTAAGTCCTGTGGGTCATCCACTGAGCCATTATTCATATGTAAAATATCTAGCCTTATTCAAGCCCTATATGTACAGTAATTGCATAAAAATTCAACCTCGACTTGTAGGAATATATTTTTCTTTGATTATAATAAGACCCATGGCTATACCTGCAGTTTCGAGTTCAGACTCATGCCTGTAGAAAAAGCTTATAATCAGCTTCCCTGGGTCTGCAGAATGATCAGACCTTAAGCATAATTTTATTTCAGCATCTAGCAAAGTCAGACAGCAGAGCATTTCAAGTAGTTACATTCTATTTTCCAAAAACAGATTCTGATTTCTTGTAATACTCAGCATACTGGGTTTGGTTGCAGTAGAGTTAATTTTCTTCAAAGCAGGTTAGGTGATACTATGTTTTCAATTTGTGCTAATAACAGTGGGTTGTTTTAGTTATTGTCAGACAGCACTTGCCCAGTGTCAAAGCCTTTTTAGTTTTTCAGGTAGGGGCAAGGCACACTCCATACCACAAATTACCAGGGTCATATCCCGTACCATATGACATATTCAGCAACAAAAGCTGGACTGGAAGAAGGAAGAAGATGTATTTGCAGGTATGTAATTTGTCTTCCAAATTAATAATTGTGCACGATGGAGTCCGGATTTCCTTCTCTGTGAGAAAGTGTGGAGTAAGGAGTGAGTTCCATATTTCCTTTGCTTGTGTACATATCCTTTGCTCTATTAAACTCTCTTCATCTCAGTCCACAAGTTTTCTCGCTTTTAACCTTCTAGTTCTCTCCCCCTTCTCATTGTCGGGGAGAGAGTGGGCGATTGCATGGTGCTTATCACACAATTACAGGATCTTAGAATGGCTTAAATTGGAAGTCACCTCAGAGATTATCTAGTCCCAACCTCCCTGCCATAGGCAGGGACATCTTTTACTAGGTGAGGTTGCCCAGAATCCCATCCAACCTGGCTTTGAATACTTCTAGGGAGTAGGCATCCACAGCTTCCTTGGGCAACCTGCTCTTGTGCCTCACCACCCTCCTAAGTGAGGAATTTCTTTTCTTTCTTTTCTTCATAAAAATTCCCTTTCCAGCTTTTATGTAGACCCTCTTCAGGTACAGGAAGGATGCTATAAGGTTCCCTCAGAGGCTTCTCTTCTCCAGGATGTGCAGCCTCAATTTAATCACTGTCTTCATAGGAGAGGTGATCCGGCAATCTGATCATCCTTGCAGCCCTCCTCTGCACATGATCCAAAAATTTTAAGTCCTTTTTGTACTGGTGGATGCAGAATGGGATGAAGTACTCCAGGTGAAGTGTCACAAGAGCAGACTAGAGGGGGAGAATTACCCTGCTTGACCTTCTGGTGACATTTGTTTCATTACAGCCTAGGATACAGTTGGTCTTCTGGGTTGCACTCATGCATTGCCAGCTCATGTTCAGCTTCTCACACACCAACGTACCCAAATGCTTCCCCTTAGGACTGCTCTCAGTCTGTTCCCTACCACTCAGCATGCATTTATGCTTAGGATTACCCCAACTCAGACATAGGAACCAGCACCAGGACTCGTTGAACCTCATGCAATTTGCACAGACTCTGTTCTCAAGCCTGTCAAGATCCTTCTGGATGGTCTTCCTTCTCTTCAATGTGTCAATTACAACACACAGATTGGTGTGAGGAAAATTTGCTGAGGGTGCACTTAGTGCCTCTGTCCATGGCACTGACAAAACAGACCCTTGATGAACACCAATCTTAACAGAGTTCTACTTGGACATTATGTCATTTATCACATTTTGAGTAAGACCATCTAGCCAGTTCTTTGCCCACCAAGTGGTCCATCTCTCAAAGACACATGACTCTGTTTTAGAGACAAGGATGTCATGTATGATAGTGTCAAATGACTTGCACAAGTCCAGGTAGATGACATGAGTTGCTCTTCTCCTTTTCACTGATGTTGTAAATGTGTCATAAAAGGCTATTAGATTTGTTAGACATGGTTTACTTTTAGTGAAATTATGTTTGCTGTCACCAATGACCTTATTTTCCCTGTACCTCACCACAGTTTCCATGAGGATTGGCTCCGTGACCTTTCCAGGCATAGCGGTGAGCCTGACTGGCTTATAGTTCTCTGTGTAATTTTATTTTTTTCCTTCTTTTTCAAAATGGGTCCTCATTTCCCGAGGAGCTTTGCAGCGGCCGGCAGGG
>VXBP01002689.1:0-37553 GCA_013400115.1 Rhinopomastus cyanomelas
GGAGGAGGAGGAGGAGGAAGAGGAGGAGGAGGAGATTTACTGGATGGCAGGCAGACGGTTCCTCATGGCCATTTCACTTTTGTCATTGTTCACCTCGGTGCGGGCCGGCTGCCGGAGGATAACAAAGGCATGTGGCCCGTCCTGGTCCTGAGGGGCCTCGCCGCTGCCGCCGAGGCTGGTCTGCGGGCAGGCCGAGGTGAGACCTCTCGTGCTGTGGGTTGTCCTGGATGCTGTGCAGCGGCTGGGGGCTGGGACTGATCCTGTGGCTGGTCCCGGTGCTCTTGATGAGGCAACTTGTGGTCAAGCAGCTCGGAAGTGATGTTAGGGCCGGTCTGTACCCTGCTGCTGAGGTATCCTGTTGGGCAGGGGAAAGCAGTGTGTGGCAGTAGCGTCCTCTCCCCGCTCCCCTCCCCTTTTTCCTCTGGTCTCTGAGTGGTTTTATTGGTTCACATGGCTGGGGTTGTCAGGAGACATTTTGGTGCCAAAAGGGCCAAAACGAGCAGGAAGGGGGTTCTGCTGGCAGTGGTTTCTGAAGCAGCTTCCGTCCCATCCTCCTCTTGGTGTAACTGAGTGGGGGCCTCTGTCCCCTCTTTCCCCAGGGCTCACACCCAGCTGATGGCCTGGGGAAGGAACTGGGCAGCCCGTCCTCTGGTCGCTTCCCTCCGTCCTACACCGTAGAGCGGTTGTGCAAGGGGGGTGTGAGCTGCGGGGAAGCTCTTGCTGGTGCTGGGGCTGCCTTTGCACCTGCCTTGGCCACTGCTCTGTAGAACCTCAGCCCCGAGTCTGTGTCCTGTCGTCATGTCCCCATGTCCCCTCCAGCCTTTCCTCGCATTTCTCAGCTGTTCTCAACTGGCTTCCAGCACCTTGGCTCTTGCCCTGGGGCTGGCTGTGGGGTGTTGGCAGGGGAGGGTCAAGCAGCCAGGGCCAAGGTGGATGGTTGGGACCTCTGTGCCACGGCCAGGCTTCATTTCCATCACCACCTTCCCCACCCTGCAGCTGTGCTGGGGAGAGCTTCATGTGCCTGCAGGGTCCCTGCTGAGGCTGGTGATGGGGTGAAGACCACAGTGTGCCCCAGCAGCTTCTGCCCCCTGTGCCAGGTGCCTACCTGTAGATTCGGTGGGTGCTGGCCAGGTGGCCCCACTTCTTTCTCTGTGATGCTCCTGCCTGGCAGCTGCTGCTCCTTCCCTGGCTTCTATGCCATACCACTATCACCCAGGAGCAGGGGGACGCTCGGGAGCCCAACATGTGCCCCCAGCACCCTCCTCTTCCCCCACAGTGCTGCCCTGGGCTCTGTACCTGGCAGTGGGCACCGTGGCATTAATGTGGGTGCGTGCACTGCCCCCTCTCCTATGGTTCCAGGGCAGCCTCACCTGGGTGAGAGGGCAGAGCTACCACCCTGGGCTACTGCGGCACGTTCATGGGTGCCCTGGCACTGCCCAGGGAAGGAGCAATGACCTCCCGCTGCTGGCTGCCAGCCTCATGGCTTGGCAGGGGGTTTTGCTGTGCCGGGCCCCACATGGGGACCCTGCAGGCCGTCGGGACCTGCCCCTCCTCTCCTTCCCACCTGCCCACCCCAACACGCTACTGACCAAATCTCAAGCTTGGTGTGAAAAGGTGTATTTTTTGGTTCTCCTGATCTGTTTTTCTAACGCTCTGTGTTGAGTGCTGCCTGCTGGGGCCCTCACGGATGCCACCTGCGGTTCCTCTCTGCTCTTCAGGTTTCTCCGTGAAGGAAGTGGCGGGTAGGACCAGGGTTTGAGGTTTGTTTCTTTTATTCTTATTTCTTCTTTTTTTTTTTTTTAATTTTAAAACAATGAAGGAAACTTACTTGATTTGAAAAATGGCTGAGCTGTAGCCTCTGCCTCTTGTCTGTGCCTCCCCGAGCCTCTCCAGCCCCCTGCGTCTCACCCTTCCAGGGTCTCCTGTTTGCGTCGCTCAGCCCCGTATTCCCTCTACAGTGGGTGCAGGATGGTCCCTGTGATCCCATTGCACTGCTGCCTTCCCAGTGGCTTGGGAGCAGGGTGTCCCAGCACATTTTTATTGGGATCAAGCGCAAAGGCGCAACCTGGGTACCCAGGGGCTAGATGCTCGGGTGGTTTGGGCACAGGGGGCTGGGGTCAGGCCCCTGCAGTGGGCACCAGCCTCTTGTGTGTGTGTTTGGGGCTGTCTGCCTCATCCCTGCCCTGCCTCTGTCCACCTAGGGGCACTCTGGCTGGGCTGCAGCTCTCCTGCCCTTCCTGAGGGGTGGTTAGAGGGCCTGGATGGGGTTGTCCTGCCACAGAGACCTGCTCTGCCAGGGCACAGCCACACCCCGGCAAGCCCATCAGCAGGGTGGTCACTCCAGCTCCCTGTTGTAGACCCCCTGCACCAGACTTTGTGATCTCTGGCTGAGGGGACATACCCCAACCCCTTCCAGCTTTTGGGGCTCCCCTTGAGCCAAGGATGGGGCTGGCAGAGCTGCTCCCAGCTCGGCTGAACTTCCTGCCCCTACACCCTGAACTTCCGGGCATGTTTTTCCCTGGAGGACACTGGAATCAGGCTGGGCGGGTGGGCAAAGGGGAGCAAACACAGGTGAGGCAGTCCCAGCCCAGGGGATCTCCGTGGGGACCATGGTGCCCTCGCATTGGGGAGTGCCAAACATCCTTCCTGGGGGCAGCAGGTGGGGCAGTAGGTGGGGCAATGAGGGCTGAGCTGCCTGTAGCCTGGGTGCCGGGGCAGTGGGGTCTCACTGCTAGGGTCTCACCTGCTTCCCTGCACCCCAAGCCGTCATCCCCACCCTGAGCAGCCATCCTGTCCCATCCAGTGTGGAGCCGCTGGCTAGGGCTGGAGCAGGAAGAGGCTGCTTGAGCAGGCAGGGTGGGCTCAGGTGGATTCAGCCAGGGATGGAGCCCCCAGCTGCCCCTCAGGATCTGCCAGCTCAGCCTCATCCCGACTGCTGTCCAGGGTCTCGGATCCCTCGAAGCAGCCCGAGTCTCGGGGAATGTCCCCCTTGGGTTCCAAGGGTGAAGGTTGGGCTTCGGGGCCATCACCATCCTCTGGCTCGCTTGCTGCTGGGGGAGATGAGATGTGGTGTCAGCGGGGCCCCCTGGGCACTGCAGGGGTGTCCCTTGATGTCTCCCCCACCCCAGCTCTTACTGTCATAATCCAGGAGGAGCTCGGCGGCTGTGAGCAGCTTGGCACGGTGCTGCGGGTCTGTGATGTTCAGTTCGTTGAGGTGGGTCTCCCTCAGCTCCTTGAAGTCCTCCAGGGTCTGATAGCCATTCAGCAGGAGGGTCGAGGTGTGCTCCTGCACCACAAAAGCCCCAGCTGTCTCCTCTGCCCTGCCAGCGTGAGCTGGGGGGGACCCACGCAGGTGTGGGATGCAAGGGGAGGGTGGTCATCACCTCCTGGATCCCTGTCCCTTACCTGCAGGTTGATGCGCTCCAGCAGCTCGTGGAGGGTCTTGGGCTTGAGCCGCTTGCTCTTGGCAGAGCCGCGACTCTTGCGGGCAGGGGCCACCTCCTCGGGGAGGACGTCCACGTAGATGAACTTGAAGGAGCCCACCCTGTTATTGAGCAGCCCCATCCAGGTCCCCATGGGTGGCTTCTCAATGATTCCAATGATGTCCCCTTTCTGTGCCAAGGGAGAGGGGAGTGGGGCTGGGCACAGGCTCTCAGGGGCTCCCCAGTTACCTCCCTGCCAACCCCTTAGTCCTGCCTGTCGCATCTCACCCGCAGCTTGAGTGAGTCGCGGTCATAGGGGCTGGGGGTGAAGTCGGTGTGGACGCGAGCTCGGCCGCAGAAGGGGCCGCAGTAGGCTCGGCTGCTCTCACCGAGCTGGGTGCTCTCCTGGCTGCTCCCCACAGTGCTGGAGACCTCGCTGCCTGCACAGGGGAGGGGGTCACAATCAGGGTGCTGTGGGGCGAGGGGCTGGTGTTCCCCTGCGCCAGGCTCACCGCTGGACAGCTGGCGGCCAAGGGACAGGTGCCCGGCTTCCTCCATCTCCACGCGGGGCAGTGGCACCTTCTCATTGCTCGGCCGCTCCGCAATGCCGGCTGGGGATGGGGGGCACGGGGACCCCTCCTCCTCCACATTTCCCTGCTGTGGGGGGAAAACATGAGGTTCAGGCTGTTGAGGAGGAGGTACCCCACCGCCTGCCGGGGCTGCCCCTGCTCACCTTGCCCTCAGCGAGTGCTTTGACAGCCATCTTGCCCATCTTGCGGTTCATCGTGCGGGAGATGACTGCCCGCCACTTCTTGCCCAGCTTCATCCCGCTGCCACGTGCTGCATCGTCAGGGACAGCACTGCCAGGCTCGTCCTCAGGGATCTGGCACATGGATGGACAGTGGAGGCAGAGCCCCGCCATGGTGAAAACCTCAGCTTGGAGGCTGCAAGGCTCCTTGGGGGTCTGAGACCCCCAAACCCTGGAACTGCTGGGGCCACCCCATGGGACACCAGTAGGACCAGGAGTCAGGGGGAAGAGGCTCTGGCAGGGCTGTGCCTGTGGGAAGGTGGTCCTGTGCTGGGGGGCGCAGGGGGTGCTGCTGCCCAGGCACTCACGTTCTCCTCCAGGTTGAACTCTTTCTCACTTGGCCCGGGGGAGTTGACTTTGGGCTTGGCGAAGTCCTTGAAGCTGCTGGAGCGCTGCAGGGAGAGCTGGGGGAGGCAGGAAAGGATGAAGCTTCTCCCTGTGCTCCCCAAGCCTGGCACCCACTCTCCCCTCTAGCATCTGGGACCCAGCAGAGCAGCCCTGGGCTATGCTGGTGCTGGAAGAGCTTTTTATCTGGTGGGACCTGGTGGGCAGAGACGTGGCACTGGGGGTCTCTCCCTCCCTGCCCCACTCAAGGCTTCTTTCTTTCTGAGTGGATCTGCTGAGCCTGAGACACTGGCCTCATATCCAGCTCCAGGCCCTGAAGCTGCCTTCATTTCTCTCTGTAAATATTGTCCCCAAAGCCTGGGCAGCACCCCCTCTGCCAGCATGGCCAGCTTGGTCCCATCAAAGCAGGTTGTGGATCCCGCTCCTGGTGCAACCCTCCAGCAGTGCCTCTTCCAGTCATCCCAGTGCCTCCCCATCCCTCCTCTCCATGTGTCTGTCTGTCTCACATCAGAAGGGGCTCTCCCCATACCAGGATGACCCTGGGTGCCCGCCAGTGGGGTCCCTAATGGGTGTCCCCCACCAGCCTTGGTCACCCGACCCTGGTGCTGCTGTGGGATCCAGATGAGCTCCAGCCCCACTCGCTCATCGCTCCCTCCTTAGTGCCTGCAAACACTTTGACCGCAAACAGCCATTTCCGCTCTCGCGTTGCTCTGCCTGGCCTGGGCGCCTGCCGAGGCTCTTCTGAGCTCCTGCACAGCCCCAGCCTGCTCAGGCACAGTCCTGCACGTTCCCGTTCCCGTTCCCGTTCCCGTTCCCGTTCCCGTTCCCGTTCCCGTTCCCCTCCTCCTCCCCTGTGCCTGAATAGCCTCTGTCTCCTGCTTTACCCTTTCCTTCCCCAGCTGCTGGCACTTTGGCTCCAGCCCCACAGATGCTGCTCATTTGCCCCATTCCCAACTGAGCCCTCTCTGCCCCAGAATCTCAGCCCCTCCATCACCCCCTGCACCCATCAGACAAAGCAGCAGCATTTTGCCCTGTGCCCACCCCACTACCCTGCTTTGGCTGACAGAGGGGTGAGAGGAGAAGCCTGGCCAGGGTGGGGGTGGATAGTGGGCATCAGGGCAGCGAGAGGGAAGTGAGAGCAGCAGCTGTGGCTGGGTGAGGGCAGGAGGTGCCTGCTGGGACCTGCCAGGCTCCCCAGGCCACCCTGTCCCTGTGCCAAGGGGACACAGATTTCCCTGAGGGGACCTCCCCAGCACATGGCTCTGCAGGGTGCCCTGTGGTGGCACCATGCCCGGCTCCCCTTGGGGGGCACAGTGATGCCCAGCTAGCACACCGTGGGCCAACAGATGGTGGTCACTACCCACGGCTGTGGCTGTGCAGCAGGGTGGCAGCAAGTGACCCTGCTGTGCCAAGGGCTGTCACCAGGCCATGGAAATGGGTGGCACACGTGATGGAGCCATGGCCTCCACTGCAGGCAGCTGGCGGCAGCAGCAGGGCTGGAGCTGTGAATGGGCTCCATGGCTGTGCCCGGCTCCCTGTCCCAGCAGGAAATGGCTGTGGGGAACCTGTGGGGCCCCCCCCAGCAGTTCCCACGAGCACCCCACTGACCCCAGGTCAGTGGCAGGACCAGTGGTGACAAGACCACTGTGCCCAGCAGTGGCAGGGACAGAGTAGTGGCAGTGCTGACCCCCCAAGACTCTGCCCCATGGCTGCCCCAGCTCTTGGACTCCAGTGCCCCCCACTCAGCATCCTCTGGCAGCCCCAGTGGCCAACGCCGGGCACACAGAGGGCTGCCTGTGGTGGCAAAGTGGTACCAAAGGCTGACAGATGCCACCTCAACTCACCTTCCTGTGCCCGGGCTCCTTGTCGCCCACGTTGGAGGGCTTGCGGCGCAGCATGGTACTGGTGCCCGTCAGCTGGGGGGGTAGCAGGGGCAGTGCCTGGCACGACACGTACCACAGCACCCAAGCACCAGCAAGCTCACAGGAAGCCGTCGGTCACATGAGAGGCGGTTTGGGGCTGCTGGCGGGTGCGCAGATGGGGCAGGAGGAAGGAAACCCTCCACAAAGCCGCTGCCCTGCCCAGGGCCCCCCTGGGTTGGGGTTGCCTGCCTGCACCCTGCCACCCCTTGTCATCGTACCAAGTCTAGGTGATACTGCTGGGGGCACCAGGTCTGCCTCATGCGATTGGAAAGGTCTCCGGCCTCTCCGTGGCTTCTCCATCTCCCCACCAGTGCATGAGGGTCAAGCCCTGTGGGTGCCGCTTGGCCTGGTGCCAAGATTGGGTGGCACCTGCCCAGCAGCAATGACCTTTGCACCCTCTTGCTCCAGTTGCTCCACCTCTTATCCCAAGTACTGCAACCCATCCTGGATCTGCCTCCCCTCTGCTGTGATGGGGCAGATGGCACCGGCCAGGTGACACGTGAGGGGCTGGCATTGCGGGGCAGGGCAGCGCGTGGGCATCCGGCTGTGCTGGTCATCTTTAATCACCAGTGAGCAACAGAAGGTGAAGTGGCACGTGGGAAGGGAGAAGCAGGGCCAGGGCTGGTGTGGGGTCAGCTCTGCAGCACAGGGAGCAGCACAGAGAGCAGGGAGGTGAGGGCCAGGGTGCCCAGGGTGCCCAGGGTGCCTGTGGCGGTGCTGCTTAGTGGGAAGGGCTTGGTGTTCTGCTGCAGCCACTCATACTCCTCGTGCAGCTGCTGCCGCTGCAGCTCCGGTCCCACACGTGCCCGAATGGTCTCATAGTAGGTGTTGAGGTACTGGATCTGCAGCCGGGCACCACCAGGGGTTGCAGGGGGCTGCCCTGGCATCTTCTCCACATCACTGGCTGTGTGGTCCTTGCACACCCCCATCCAAATGCCCCACACCCCGACCACTGGCACCCCCATCCAAACACCCCACACCTCAATGACACCTCCCTGATCACTGACACCCTATCCAAATACCCCAAAACCCCAATTATTGGCACCTCACTGATTACTGGCACCCCCAGCCAAACACCCCAAAACCCCCATCACTGGCACCCCATCCAAACACCCAGCACCCTGATCACTGTCAGCAGCTGTCGCCCCTCTCCATCCAGCCCAGCCCTGACCCCGTTTCATATCGCAATCCCAGACACCCACCACCCCATGTCCATGCTCTGACACCCCCACCCAAAGTCCTCATACCTGCTCCTTGGACAGGAGACTGAGGTCAATGAGGTTGCGGTCGTAGGGCACCAGGGACACCACCTCAAAGGCCAGGAAGGGGTTCTCACCGCTCTGGTGCTGCCATGGAGAAGGGTCATTGGGTGTCAATACCCCTGGCATGCTGCACCCCCCCTCTCCCCAGCCCTGTGCCACCCCCAGCCTGGCCCCGTCATGAACCTTGGCCTGTGCCTCCACCACAAGGGCAACGTCCTCGATGCGGATCCCAAACTCACCATCCCGGTAGTAGCCAGGCTCTGGGGGTTGGCAAGGTGCCCAGTGAATGCCAGACCCCAGTAAATCCCCCCCAGCCCATCCCACCCCACCCCACACCAGAAGGGCTGGATCCAACCCCTGAGCAGGGCTGAGGGGGCTGAGCAGCTGAGCATCCGACTCCCTGGCACCACGGGGACATCCCCAGAGCCCCCGGCACTAGCCAAGGTGGCGAGTCACATACCAATGGAGGTGAACATGCCCACCGTCAGTGGGACGTTGTTGGACTGGAAACCCACAGGCCCTGCCAGGGACATGGGATGGGTGACAGCTCCTGGGGACTGCGGGTGCTGTGGGCACACCCTGGCGAGGATCAAGGTGTCGCCCCAGCGAGGACCACCCCGGCAAAATGTGGCAGAACCCTAGGAGTGAGGAACAACCCCCCACAGCGAGAGGGCTCATGCTGGCTGTGAGGAGCCCCCATTCTCACCCCCATCCCCACTGCCCAGCCTGTGCCACACCACTGCCACCGTGGCACCTACACTCATGGACAGAGAGGAAGTTGCCGATGCCATGGCCGGTCCCATGGCCGTAGTTGAGTCCCACTTCCCAGAGTGCCTGTCGGGCAAAGGACTCCACAAGTCTCCCTGTGGGGTGATGAGGTGGGATGAGGTCCAGAGAGCTGTCCCCTGCCCTCCTCACCCCCATCCCTGGGGGTTCCGGCCTGCCCAATTCCTGGCACAGCACCCACCTGCTGTGTTGGGTGGGAAGACTAGGCGGGAGAGGTTGATGTTGCCCATCAGCACCCGCGTGTAGGCTTCCTGGGGGAGCACGGTGGGGATGGCACATGTCCCTGGCACATTCGGCCCCGAGACCCCAGTGCTGGGCACTGTAGGGGGGTGCTGGCTGCCATGGGAAAGGTCAGTACCTTCTGAAGAGGGGTGGGTGTGCCCCAGTGCACGGTCCGTGTGATGTCTGTGGTCCCATCCCTGCAAAGCAGGGAGGTGGGGAGGGGTGATGCAGCCCCCAGTGCGGGCTTTGGGGTATCATCTGGGGTATCACCAGGGCCACAGGGAAGGGATGGGGTGGGGTGGGGGTGGGTGCTAAGGGCTACGCACAGGTACTGCCCACCCGTGTCTGACAGGTACATCTCATCCACAGAGAGACGCCGGCTGTTGTCCTGTGAGGGGCTGCAAGGGGAAGGAGAGAGGGGTCAGAGCCACCCAGTGCCCACTGCCACTGCCCACCCAGGCACCGCCATACCTGTAATGTGCCAGCGCTGCGTTGAGCCCGCTGGCAGAGATGGACTGGAAGCTGGGCCCATGGCTGTGCTCCTGCTTCCTGCAAGGCACCGGGGATGGAGGTGCTGGGTTGGGGTCCCTGGCTGCCCTGTGACAGGCTGGGGAGGGGCCGGTGGGGGCAAGCACTGACCAGCGGAGGTTGTCGATGTACTGAGCCCCCAAAAACTCGTTCACCTGCCCCTGTGGGACCATCTTCTCCAGCCACAGCAGGTACTGGATGACAGCCACTGCATCCCGAACCTGGGCAGCAGTAGGAAAAGGGGAGCAACAGTAGGGGAGGGGGAGCAGTAGTGGAGAGGGGGCAGCGATATCGGAAAGAGGGCAGCAGTAGGGAAGGGGTAGCAGCAGTAAGGGCGGGTGGGCAGCAGTAAGGGAGGGTGGACAGAAGTAGGGGAAGGAGGGCAGAAGTAGGGAAGGGTGGGCAGCAATAAGGGATGGTGGCAGTAGTAGGAGAGGGGGGCAGCAGTAAGGAAGGAGGGGGCAGCAGGCGCACGACTCCACATCCACACCCCGTGCTGCCCCCTGCTTCTGTTGGGGGCTGTGGGATGGAGCCAGCTCTCACATGAGCAGCTCGCAGCAGCTCCTGCTCCTTGGTGTTCTTCACAGCCTTGGCCACCATGGCCGGGGAGTAGCTCTCCTCCAGCAGCTTCTCCTGTGAGGGTGGCACAGGGATGGCACAGCTGGGCATGGCCACCCACCCTCGTGCCCCACAGCTTGGTGGCACAATGCTACTATCCCCAATGCCAGCAAGACCCACATCACCCATGGCTGGGCTCAGCTGGGTGCTGGTGAGTGCCCAACCTCGGGGATGGCTCTGTAGAGGCCGTAGTTGGTGTATTCAGTGCCCAGCCAGATGGTGACGTTGCCCTGGGCATAGAGGCGGAGGTAGGCAAGTGCCTGCTCATAGCCCAGCAGCTCCACACAGAGTGGCCCCGGGCACGATGCCTGCAGGGACTCCCGTGCTGATGCCGAAAGCCGTGACTCATCCACAAACAGGCTGAGGAAGAGCATGGGACTGGGTGAACACAGCCTTGACCTTGGTCTGGACCCCCATGCTGAGCCCAGGCAGTGGAGAAGACTGGGGAGATGCGGGGTTGACAGCGGGGGCAGTCTCAGGGTCTGCTGAGAGGGGAGAGCTGGCGAAGTTGTGGTGCTCAGAGGGGGCAGTTGGTGGGGCTGGGTGCTGGGGGACATGGTAAGCCCATGGGAAGAGAAGAGGGTGGGTGAGTGCCCACCTTATGTTCGTGTGGGTCAGCAGGGTGTAGGAGTAGAAGACAGGGTTGTAGGGGATGTCATCTCCACGGAGGTTGAAGAGCCCTGCCAGGAACAAGACCTCCGAGCCTGTGCCCACTTGCCCCCACCCCACGGCACCCACCATGGCACCAGGGCTACTCACAGGCCGTCTCCTCCAGCCCCGTGAGCAGGACGGCTGTGGGGCGTCGAATGTGCTGCTCCATGTGCAACCGAATCCCTGACACCTTCTGGTGCCAGTGGCTCCCTGCGAGGGCGCAAGCAGCCACCTGAGCCCGGGGACCACCCATGGCAGCACCCCCCAGGCATTCCAGTGGGGGACAGTGGTCACACCAGTGAATGCTGCTGGGAGGGAGTAGATCTCCCCAGAGGCTGCAGGGGGTCTCTGGTCACCCCACGCTTGGTCCACGAGGTTGATGTCAAGGGGCAGCAGCATCCGTCCTGAGCCCAGCAGAGCCTTGCTGTAGCTGTTCCAGGTGTCTGGGTTGGGGGAACAGCCCATGGTCAGGGTAAATCCCAGTAAATCCACCCCTGAAGCTGCCCTTGGTGGGAGATTGACCCTACCAATGGAGAAGAGGAAAGGATCCAGGCTGATGTTCCCCTGCGCCGGCACTGCCTGCAGGAGCCATAGCCCAATGGACTCAATCTGGGCTGTGGATAGAGAACTTGGTGACAACCGGGAGGACCAACCACCTCCTGGCCTGCGCTGAGCCCAGGTGAGGATGCAGCAGCCCCCCACTGACTTGTCCTCTGCAGCTCCCAGTTGCAGTCCAGCTGCCGCTCTGCCTGGGTCCAGTAGCGGCTGTCAGTCCAGAGCGCAGCCTTGTCCTGCGTCACCACACTGGTACCTGGCACAGGGATGGGGGTTCAGGGTGGTGCCTTTTCCACGGGGAACCCCAGGCATGAGGACTCTGGGGTGTTGGGATGGGATGCTCTCACCTGCAGAGCCAGTGAACCCAGTGACCCAGCCCAGCCGGGCATCTCGCTGGGCAATGTACTCGCTCTGGAGAGGGACAGAGAGATATAGGCACAGTCCTGGCTGATGGACAGACACATGGAGCCAGGACCAAGGGGAGCTGTTCCTTACCATGTGCGCATCTGTGGAGGGCACGATGTAGGCTTGGATGCCGTGGGCTCGCATTGTGGCCCGCAGAGCAGCGAGACGGCCTGTGGTGTTGGTGGCCGTGGGAGGCAGGTACTGGTGGCGCAAGGGGACACATGATGGGGAGGAGGTGCTGGCTGCAGGGGAAGGTCCCAGGGACGTGGGATGTGGCAGGACTCACCGGTGGGTCCATGGAGCAGTTCCGAATGTCACTCCTTGCAGAGGCAGCTGGCAATGCCCAACCCACAGCACAGCCTGGAGAGAAGGGGATACCCTCAAACTAGTGTCCCACTGCCCCTCACTCCAGTCTAGAGACAGTGTGGGTGCAGCTCTGACCCGTCCCCACTTCCCTGTCCCTAGTGCCAGCCCAGCTGTGGATGTTTGTGCAAAACCCATCATTTTCAGCCTCAGGAGTGAGGAGGTTGAAACCAATGCTGAGAGGCAGTAAGTGCCCACCAGTGCCCACCAGTGCGTGTCCCAGAGCTGCAGTGGGATTGCCACTAGGAGCTGGGGAGGGAGTGAGCAGGAGCCAGTCCAGCGCATCCCTGGCACTGCAGGAGCTCTTCTGGCACCTGATGGACAAACCCGCTCCTGCTGAACCCAGCATTTCATTTGAATGTGGTAAAACACCCCTGAACCCCCCCATGCTGGGACTCGCCTGGCTCTGGAAGGAGGGGTCCCGTGAGGTGTGGTACCCCTATAGCCCTCCCAGCCCTGCTCAGCCCCTCAGCCATACCATGGAGGAGCAGCCAGGCTGAGATCCACAGCAGCGGGAGCATAGCTGCGCTGGGGGTGCTCGGCAGGACTTGCAGCGCAGGGGATGGCTCCTGGGCTGGCAGGAGCTTCCTTCTGTGCCTTTGCCCCAGGAGCAGGGGGTGCTGGGCAGGAGGGCCAAGGCCCGGGCGGGGATGGGGTTGTTGTCCTGGGCATCATGAGTGAATCCTGCTGATCTGCGAGCACAAACTGAACCCCGAGCAAAGTCCAGCCAGTGGCCCCGGGGACAAGTGGCGCAGTGCCAGCTCATCCTGAGACACCCCTGCAGGACAGAAGGGGCTGGGCTATGTCCACTAGAGCCACCGAGAGCTGACAGGCCTCCCTGAGACCGGAGTGTTGTGGGGGATCATGCTGCCAACAGCTCTCCTCCTCCTTGGGACACGGAACAGAGCAGAACATCTGCTCCTGGGCACAGGCATGGTTCTCTCCACCCAGCACCCAGGGCACACTGAGCTGGGGCTGGCAGTGAGCAGCAGGTCTCACTGTTCGGCTGTGTCACCCTGCACTGCCCAGGTGTGACCCTCCAGCTGTGTCACCCTGCCCTGCCCAGATGTGACCGTCCAGCTGTGTCACCCTGCGCTGCCCAGATGTGACCCTCCAGCTGTGTCACCAACACCTCGCCCGCCACGAGGTGGCACCAGGACCGCGCTGCGAAGCCGCACAGACCCCTGTCCCACTCACCCTGTCCCGTCTCCGCTCCAGCCAGCTCCAGCTCCAGTTCCAGCGCAGCGCTGAGACCAGCAGAAGCCAAACCGGATGGACCCCGATCCCGGCTGAGGTCTGGCACACTCATGGCACTGATGCTGCCGACCTGCTCTTGCAGCGGTCTCCTGCTCCGGACAGGATAGGAACAGGAGTTGAGGGGAGTAGGAGGACCCCAAAGCTGCCATCCCGCTAATTAGTGCGATGTGTTAACGACCCTTCCACGACCCATCCCGTGCCCCATAGCTGTAGAGGCTCTACCCACAGCGGTGCCCAGACCCCGACCCTGCACCAGGTCCCCTGCACCCTCGTCCTAACACTGCATTGCCACCCCCTGATGCCACCCCCCGACATATAGCTGGGGCTGGCCAGTCTCATCACCATGGCCACGCATCTCTCGCCCAGCTCAGTGCGGGATGACCCTGTCTGCTCCCGAGGACATCGGCCGCGTGCCGCTCAGGGCCAGCGTCAACAGGACGAGGCTCATCGGCCACCGTGCGTCCGGTGGGGCACTTCCCTCCCTCTCTCCCTCCCGCGGGAGGTTTCCTCGAAGACAAGCAGGAGGAAGGCTCTGGGGGGGAACATCCTCCTTTTGTGGGCTATTGTTGGCCTTCCGTCACCTGCGAGGCCGTGGGGTGACTCAGGCCGGGGTGACGTGCCCGGAAAACAGGACACAGGGTGGGAGGGAGGGTGTGCGGGTGCAGGAATGCGGAAGCGAGGGAGGCCTTGCCAAGGGCTTGATGCCCACGGAGTGGTGGGTGCCAGGGAGGGCAGGCACTCCAGAGAAGCCCAGAGAAGTCCAGGGCACCCCAAAGAACCCCAGAGCATCTTAGAGAATGCCAGGGCACACTAGAGAAACCCAGGGTATCCTAGAAAACCTCAAAGAACCCCAGGGTGTCCTGGAGAGCACCAAAGCACCCAAGCGAACACCAGAGCATCCCAGAGAATGCCAGGGCACCCCAAAGAACCCTGTGGTATTCCAAAGAATGCACCCAAAAGAACCCTAAGGCATCCCAGAAAACCCCAAGCACCCAAAAGAACTCCAGGGCACCCCAAAGAACTCCAGGGCATCCCAGAGAACCTCTGAGAAATCCAAGGCACCCTAAAGAACCCCAGAGTATCCCAGAGTACCCCAAAGACCTCCAGGGCATGCCAGAGAATCTATAAGGACCCCAGAGCATCTCAGAGAACTCCAGGGAATCCCAGAAAATCCCAAAGAACTGCAGGGCATCCCAGAAAACCCTGAAGAACCCCAGGGCACCCCAGAGAACCCCAAAGAATTGCAGGTCATTGCAGAGAACCCCAGGGCACCCCAGAGCCTGGTAGCTGCCTGCAGGGTTGGGACTCTGGCACCCAGACCTTCTGAGCTGAACCTCCCCCCTTCCAAAGGGGCACTTTGGGGTCGCACATTACTGGCAGGGAGCTGTGACACTACACTGGGACAACAGTGGGGGTGTGGAGGGTACAAGCAGCAGGACTGGAAGAGGTGTCCTCCTGCTCCCCATATGCCTGTGGACACAGTCCCCAAGGATCCTCAGGTCCTCGCAGGACCCTGTTCCTGCTCCTTCTTCGCTGACCCGAGTTCTGTAGGGCTGTTTTCTCTCCCCTATTCTCACCCCTGTCCCCATCACAGGGTTCCCAGCAGTTTTCCACTGTCTCGCTAACATTATCCCAGAGGTGCTGCCACTGTCCCTGGTGGGGCTCAGTCCTGGAAGCGGTGACTCCATAATGCAGCCACCCAGTATCTGCTTTACTCCACGTGGAGAAGCTTCTGGCATGTTATGACAGAGGTCTCACCTTTATCCCGCCCCTCCAACCTAGCCGCACAACCTCACCTGGACCTACCCCTTATGCTGGACCTGTAGCAGTGCGAGGGGGGTGGGTGGGGGTGGGTGTGTGGTTCCAGCAGCCCTCGTCCCCCAGAACACTGGGGAGGGGGCTGTTACAGACAGAGCTGAGGGTCCCCATAACCCTCTCAGTGATGAGGGTGATGCCTTGGCACTGTGTGTGGTCCCCGTGGCTTCCCTGGCTGCAGGCAGGGAGGTCCCTGGGCTGTGGGTGACACAGGGAGGCTTCGTGCCCCTCTCCCCAGGCAGTGGCTGGATGACCCAGAGGCTGCAGCAAGGGAGGGAAACTCTCTACGGACACCACCTGCAAAGGCTGCGAGAGGAGACGGGCATGGATGGGGGTGCCAGGACACACTCCCACCCCTTCGGGTGCCAGGGGAAGGGGTTCGGGGCTGGAAGGAGGGTCCGGGCCAGGCAGGGTGGAGGGTTCCAGAGCCAAGCTGGGGGATTCCCAGAGCCAGGCTGAGAGGGAATCCCTGTTCCAGGGGTTCTTTGGGCCAGTCTGGCAGCTGCACCGGGGTCTGGGGCCAGGCTGGGAGGAGGGTCCCAGGACCACCGAGCTGGGGATGCTCCCAGAGCCTCGGGACTGGGCTGACGGGGGGAGGGGTGGGGGATCTCCCCCTTGTGGGGGGGTCCCGATGTTTGAGAGTCTGTGCGGGGGGCGGGCGCTGGGGCGGGTTGGGGGAAGGTCTCCCCCGCTCCCGGGGGCCAGGGGCCACATGACCGGGGGGGGGCGGCGGCGCCGGGCCGGGCTCTCACCGCCTACAAATGCGGTTCCCCCAAGCGCGGGACCGCCACCGCCCCCGCAACGCCCGCAGCCCCGGGATGGCCTCATCGCGCTGGCTCCTCGCCCTGCTGCTGCTGCTCTGGCTCGCCATGGCCACCGCTGGTGAGAACTGGGACCCTCGAGGGGGAAGAAGAGGGTTTGCAGAAGAGACGGGACCGTGCTGGGGACCCCCCGCCCCGTCCATTTCCCGGTGCCCCGGGCTAGCAGCGGGAGGACGGCGGCGATCGGCCCCGGTAGCCGCGGGTTGGAGGGCTCTGAGCGGGACCCCCAGTCTTTGCCGAGCGGACAAAGCGCGTTGCATGGGGCCAACATCCTCCCGCCCCGTCCGTGCGGGCTGGGAAGAGTTTCCCGAGATGCCTGCGGCGGGTCCCGGCACTTCCCGGTGCCGTCTGGTGCCGGCTCACGGAGAGCTGCCACATATGCCCACTCCGGGACTGGGAACAGTGGGAACAGTGCTGGAACCAGAGCATCACCGCTGGGCACCCATGGACCGGGCACTGCCCAGAGGCAGGCGACCAGGGGCTCGGGGACACTGCCCGGTGCTGTCAGGGAGGGGACTGGGGGTCACACTCTGAGGATGGACTGCTGCTCCTGCCCCTCGGGGAGGCTGCTGACCATGCCCAACACGAAGTGGCCATGCCCAGTGCAAGGTGCCATGCTTGGTGCAGGTGGCCACAGTTGATATGAGGTGGCCTGCAGGAAGCACTCATCCGGTGAATGGCTCCTGCTGGGGGCAATTCAGGAAGCCAGACAGGGTGCCTGCCTTGGGTCAAGCAGTGGGAGGGGCAACACAGCCCCACAGTATCCCCATCCCATGCCTAGGATTGGGGAGACTCAGCTAATGCTCTTCCTGCCATCCCCAGCGCCGCTGTGCCAAGCACCAGACGGGAAGGATGCTGAGAGAGGGCTCATCCGAACACTGGTGCGGCCACGGGGTGCCCGGCGTGGGGCGGGGCAGCGGCCCGGCTTGCGTAGGGTCCGGCGACCCCGTCCCCGGCTCTCACACAAGGGCCCGATGCCCTTCTGAGGCAGGTGAGGAGCAGCATGGGACTGGGGGATGCGGGCACCCGTGGGATGTTTCCAAGAGAGACGTCACATGTATCTGGGTTTGCTTTCATTGCAGAGTTGCCATCAGTCTTCCAGGGTCATGGCTGTTGTTGCCTGCTCCATGTCCTAGCCTGCCCTTATTGCCTCCTGGCCCCATGAGTCCTTGGCTGACATCACCTCCCTGCACCTATGCCTGGTGGCCCTGATACCACGTCTGGTGCCTCCTGCCTCCCCTCCCCATCTCCTGGGGTTGGCTGGGAGTAGGTTGCCCACATAGCTCATGGTGGGACCAGGTGTTACCATGATGCCCCTGTTCTGGTAGATATGGGGCTGCCCTGAGCATCAGCTCACAGGGACCCTGGGCTTTGCGCAAAGCACTTTGTCAGGCAGAGAAGCTTCTCCCAAGGGTCTGTGAACTCCTTCAAGGCTCTTGCCCGTCTCTGCCAGTCCCCTACATGCTGGGGTGGGCTCACAGCCTCTCCTGGGGGTTCTATTTATTCCCATTATGCTAATCCCTTACCCTGGGTGAGCTGTGAGCTGCTTTCCCCTCCTCTTCCCACTGGCAAACCCACTTCCTGGGGATCCCTTTGCTGTGGGGTGCCCACCCTGGACACAACACAGGGGTCCTCTGCCAGCTCCATGCTATGGGACAGTAGAAGAATGAGGGACCCTGGGGTGTCTGTGTCAAACACTGGCAAATGCCAAAGGGGACCCCTGCTCTGAGCGATGCTGGGTCCTTGACCAAGTGTCTGTAAAGATTTCTTCTGTGTAAATACATCTTTCTAATAAAGAGTTATAGTGAAAATAAACCTCATTTCTGGGGGGTTGGGCTGGAAACCCAGAGACCTTCTGCTCTACTCCCTCCTGGAGCTACTCGATGGCAGCCAGGGGCCAGGGCTGCCTCTTCCTCAGCCCGGTGCTGGCAAAGGAGGTGCCCAGTAAAGAGAAAGGAGCTGCAGGGCTGCCTGGCCAGGAAATTGGGGAGGAGGGTGGGATAACACAAGTCCAGCATCCCTCGCCCTTGCCCCATCCCATTGCTGGGATGCTTCAGTCCCCGGTGAACAGCAGCAGCCGTCCCAGTGCTGTGAGATGGTGGCCCAGTCCCATGCACAGGTCTCTTACTGGTTCCATTTGACTCTGCTGCTTTCAGTGGCTGCCAGATCCCTCTTTGTGCCTACTCTGGGTACTGGTGTCCCCACAGAGAAGCAGTTCTGGGTGCCTGGTACCTGACCTCTGCAACCCGGGCAGCCCCATCCCTGGGGTCCTTCTCCCTGGTGTCTCCTTTCCTGCTGTCCCTGGTGTTTGCACCTTGGGTGTCCTCATCCTCAGTGTCCTTGTCCCCCATCTGCCGTGAGCAGAACCCATGCAGGGATGGTGGTGGGTCAGGACTCAGCCATCTGAGGGTCCCTGTACAACCTTGTGATGGAGAGGGCTGAGCCCTGCAAAAGGATGGGACCCCCAGGGCCAGATATCTCCCTATCCAGGACCACCTCCAAGCCAGGTGGTGCCCCCAAACTGCACACTGTTTTCAGGAGACCCCCCATGACGGAGGGCACCTCGAGGGGGCAGAGGCAGTGGGGGGTAGCCCTGGCCGGGAGGGGGTTAACAGGGCCCCGAGTTGTGGAGCTGCTGCAGCTGCAGGGCTGAGCCCAGCTGGGCTCCATGAGCTCATCCCACGGGATCGGGAGGGATGCACTGCCCGGCCACACGCCAGCGCTCCCGCCTTGATGCTGCCTGCGCCCCATGTGCCACTGCGGCCTCGCCAGCACCCCAGTGCCACTGTGTCAGCACGTGATGGGTGCCCAGGCCCGTCCTGCCCTGTGGTCTCCAGCCCTGTTAGACTCACTGGGCTGCTGCTGAGATGGGTACACGACATGATGGCCCAGGCACAGTCCCCGTGTCTGGCCCCAATTCCTCCACAGAACCACAAACTGGTTTGGGCTGGGAGGGAACTTTAAGGTCACCCTGTCCTACCCCCTGCAGCAACCAGGGACATCTGCAACCAACAGCAAGTTGCCCTGAGCCCCAAGGTCCAACCTGACCTGGGATGGTTCCAGGGATGGGGCTTCTCCCACATCTCTGGGTAACCTGGCCCACTGCCACGCTGTGGTGTTGCTACTACTGGTTTGAACTGGGACGGCTCTCCCCCTGCAGCTCCAAGCACCCCCCAGCACCACCTCACTGGCTGCAGGTAGGGAGGGGTCTCTGGGCACAGACAGGACAGCAGCAGGATACTGCCCCAGCAGAGTGTGGGTGAGGCAGCCACGCCCTATGACCCATCGCCTGGCCTGGAGCGCAGGGGCTTGAGCTGCAGCCAGGGATGCACAGCTGAGCCCTGACCCCAGTCCCTCTGCACCAGCCTGGAAGGAGAAGGCCAGGGAGGACCTCCTGGTTGGGCTGTGGCCAGCTGGTGCCGGAGGAAAAGGCTCCTAGGTTGGGAGAGCAAAGGAATCTCTGGCTCTTCCTGGCTTGGGCGGCTGCCCGCAGGCAGGTGGGAGCTGCCGGGCTCCGCCATGGTCTCTGTGTGCCAGGGCAGGCACCACAACCTGTGGCAAATGTACCAGGGGGCTAGGGGGGCAAGGCGATTAGGAAGGTGTAAAGGCAGCCCTTCCAAGCCAGGCAGCTGCCCAGGTGCAGGTGCCAGTCCTGGCAAGATGAGGACATAGCTTCTGCTGGGTCCCTGCTCGCTGCATGGGGGAAAAAGGGATACTGGGAGAAGGGATGGGAACATGCTGAGCCACTGCTAGAGCCCCCAGGCCTTGCAGGGAACAGGGCTCACTGCAAACTGGTTATGGGGCATCCAGGATGGGCTCGGGGCACCAGCTAAGCCCAGCAGGTGTCAGACACACTGCTGGGATGGCACCAGCTACACCAGTCCCACCATCAGCACCCATCAGTCCTTGTAACATCCACAGTGGGCTGCATCCCCCCACCTCCATACAGGGCACAGACCCACACAGCAACACCTCCAGGGCCCCCCGGATCCCAGTCTGAGCCTGGAAGATGATCAGGCCCAGCCTTCAGCCTCATCCCCAGGGAGCATCAAGGCTTCACACTCACTCAGGCATTTCCGCCGGCAGTGGTAGGAATGCGGGAACAATGCAGCACCTTGTGCCGGTCCCTGTGTGCCTGTCCCTGTGTGACGGTGCTGGAGCAGCTGCCTGGGCACAGCTCTGCTCTCAAGGAGCCGTCAGGAAGCAGATGGAGATGACACCGTTTCCTGCGGCAGGACGCGATGGCTTTCCCCACTGCTGTGCCAAGCCAGCGGGGCCACAGGGGCTCCCAGGCATTGCGCTCAGCACTGCGAGGGCCTCTTGTGCCATGTGTTGGCACTGGCACAGGGGCTGCTCTGCACCCACCCCAGGAGATGCCATGCAACAAGAACCCACTGCTGCTCAGCCAAGAGCCCACATGGCAGCAGTGAGTGAAATGGAATGGCCACGGCTGTGGGAGAAGCCATGGAAAGAGCTGGCTGCCTCTGGAGGATCCAAGCCCTGGGAAGGAGAACAGTAAGGCAGGAGGATCCCTGAGGCAGGAGGATGTCAGGGCTGAGACGTAGCCGCAGCTCCGCACAACGGAGCTTTATTCAGAACCAACCATTTCCCAATAAATTATGTAATTTAAAAATCGTAAAGAAAAGAACAAAAAACATAAGAGCCACAAGGTAGGGGAAGCCTGCTGGCCTTGCCCTGCTGTGCATGGGGACCATGGAGCCCCATGGGCTGAGCACAGACCCTGCGGAGCAGGTCTGGGACCACAGCGCCCATTCCCGCACCTCCAGCCTCTGTTGGCAGAGCTCCCGGGCTCTGCTTAGTGTTGCAGAAGGACAGGCACCCCTCTCACACCCATTGGACCCCAGGGGTGGCCTGGCACCCCCAAAACTGTTTCCTTAGGGAGGACAGGAGCTGTGTCCTGTTCAGGGCCCCGCACACGGACAGCCCTGCGGAGTAGAGCCCCACACCAGGGTCACCCACCCTTTGCCGTGTCCCAGGAGGATGCCAGGGCACAGGGGTGGTAGAGCAGAGCAGCGCCTGGGTGACAGTGGCACAAAGCCAGGAGACCCTGAGAGGGAGGGGAGAGGGTCCTGTGCTGCTGCAGGGCAAGGGCTGCAAGTCCACACAACCCTCTGGAACAGGCACAGCACAGCTGTCACCACACAGCGACAAGGTGGCTGGGTGCAGCATGGCAGCAGGTAGCACGTGCCCAGCATCCAACTGGGCAGAACACAGTTGGCACAGAGTGTCACTCACACCTCACAGGGACACAAGTGCCTGCAACATGGCCCTCCCAGGGCACCAGCAGGCTCTACCCCTCCCTGCATGGGCACTGGGGAGAGGGGGGTGAAATGGAAGGAGAAGCGTAACTGCGTGAACCGGTGACGATGCCACAGAGCAAATGGGCTACTGGCACCATGCTGGGCTCTGAGCAGACCCCGTGGCAGCTTGCAGGGAGGAAGCAGGAGGCTCCTACGGCAGGTGGCAGTGTCAGAGGTGGGCAGGTCCTCCTCGGTCCAGGGTGCAGCAGCAGGAAGGGAGGAACACATCCCTCCCACCTGGAAACACGAATGGCACCTGCAGCAGCCTGGCTCCCAATGTGAAGCTGGTGGGGGCACAGGCCTAGACTTTGGCACCCGGGCAGGGGTCACTCCTCATCCACGGAGAGCAAGAAGCTGTAGAGGAAGTTGATGGCACGCTGGCGGTCCTGCTGTGTCTGCTTCACCATCAGGTTGGGTGGTGGGCGCAAAAGGAGGCTGGAGAACAAGGCGGCTGTGTGGGTGGATACAATCAGTTAGCGGCGAGAGAGGGCAAGCGGCACGGTCTTGCAGAGGGAGGCAGAAGTGGAGGAACTGGGTGCTTACCAATCATGGTGGCGCTGACTTTGTTGTCCTCAGAGTACCGGAGCAGCTCTCGGAGAAAGGACATCAGGTAGCGGAACACGCTGCGATGGCTGCGTGGCAGCTGGAAAATCACCTGCAGAGGGAAGCGAGAGGGGCAGCTTTGCCAGCTGCCATCACTGGAGCCTCCCCACCATTGCCCTGAGCTGCTCTGGAACCACTTGTGTGAGCCATGGGCCAGCAATAAAGCAATGAGTCACTTGCTGTAGCCACCTGTTGGGTCTGGCTCTAGGTGATGCTGCCTCCAGCAGGCCTGGGGCACACTTGGGGACCCTTTGCAAGCCACCACGATCAGTGGGAGACACCACAGTGCCCACCCTGGGGCAGGAGAGCACTGCCAGCATACCCAGTTGCTCTGTCCAATGCAGCGAACATGTCTGCGCCCACTCCTGCAGTCCCTCACCAACCCAGGGCCCCCAGAGCTCTGGGCCAGCCCCAGGCAGCTCTGTACCTGTCGGCACAGCCGGCTGTTGTGAGACCAGTCGAGGCAGCGCTGGTACAGCTCATAGCAGATCACTGGCTCTGGCAGAGCCTCCAGGAAGATGAGCAGGGCTTCGGCCACAGAGTGGTTACTGCCCGCTAGAGTGGTGGCAATCAAGGGGCACACTGAAGACTCAAGAGCATCACTCAGAACATCCTCCTTCCCAGTCCAGTCTTCCTTCCCAGGTGCTTAGCCTCCACTTCCTCCCCACATTTTTGCAAGCTCTCTGCCTGCCTGACCAACACAAGTCCTCCTCCTCTCTTGTCCCCATCCGTGGAAGATGCTGTCCCATCTACCTTGTGCTGCACTTCTCACCCTCCAGTCCCCTGAAGCCCCGCTAGCCCCTTCTCCTGATCTCACAATGTCCACCCTCTGCTCTGGGCAGAAGGTCCCAGAGCAGCCCCATGGCAGAGGTTCTGGGGGACCACAGAGGGGAGTCAACTCCCCTGGAGGGACCCTGCCAGCCACAGCCAAGCTCTCCAAGTTGGTGGGGAGCTCTCCCAGCAGAAGTCCTGGAGATATCAGGCCCAGCAAGGATACGGATTGTCTCAGGGATGCTGGTGTCCAGGCAGTCAATGATCTGCTCCAGCTCCTCCTGCATGCCTGGAGTCTGGAACAGGTCCTCCTGCCAGAGACAGCACAGGACAGGAACAGTCACACAAGGCACATGATGACAGTGGGGTGAAAGCTAGTGCCTCAGGCTCTCCCCAAACTGAGGATGGTGTTCAGGGGCTGGGATAAAAGTCGCTGAACTCTCCAGAGCTTGCCCTCTCCCTCACCTGTTGGCAGGCGTGCTTGAACAAGTGATCCACCAAGAGCCAGATCTCCTTTGGCACCTGCAGTGGCGTCTCGCCGGCCTCCTCGCTGTCTAGGGAGCCCATCTGCAGAACATTCTTCTCCTGGTGGCAAAGAGCACATGAGGATTCAGGGAAAGCTCAGACCTCCTGTAAGTCAAAAGCCCAGAGATTGAAAGCGGCTGCAGAGCCATCGTTCTATGGGCCCAGATCTGTTCCCTCCTGCTGCCCCACACAATCATCTGCTGCTCCATCACAGAACACCTTTGGTTGGGAGAGGCCTTGAAAAACATTTCCTTCCCAGGGAGATGGTGGAGTCACCATCCCTGGAGGTGTTTAAAGACAAGTAGCTAGAGCACTTGAGACCATGGTCTAGGGGTTAGAGAGATGCTGGGCTGAGGGCTGGACTTGATGATCATGGAGGTCCTTTCCAGCCAGGATGATTCTATGATCAAGTCCAACCTTCAACACATGGCAAATCACAACTCTCTTCCTGCACCCCATGGCAAGAGCCAAATAAGTCCTTCTGCTGCATCAGCTGCTGTGTTTTAGGGTGAATCCAGTCCCTGTGCCCTGTTGCTTATCCAGCTGAGCCCCTTGGGATGCAGTAGAGGACCTGCTTGACCTGAACCCCCCAGGTGCTCAAACCACACCCAAGCTCTAAACCAGCCCTGTTTTGCACATTCTCACGATTTTCAAAGCAGAGGGCTCTGCTGAGTGCAGACCTCCCCCGACACCACCGTCACATCCTCCCACTTACCCACACAAAGTGGTCAAGGAGCTCTACTGCTCGTTAGTGCCCAGCGTACCCATCTTTAGTGGGATTAAGGCTTGGGGCTCAATTTGATTGTCACTTTACAGCCGCTCATGCTCCCGTGTGCCCTCATGGAGGTGACAGACCCAGCAGGAGCACCGGGCCAAGGACAGCGGTAGAGCTGCCCAGGCTAAGTTCAAGTGGTGAGTGTGATGGCTGCCCCTGGCACCCACCATCACACCACTGGCTCTACCCAGGCGGGGGTCATGGTTGAGCTGCCCACATGAGCACACAGAGCTGGCTCAGAAGCAGCACGTCAGATTAGAGTGCTGCCAGGGAAAAGGCAGGAGCTGTGGGAAGAGCTATGGGGTCTTCAACAGAGCATCCCCAGACAGTGCATTGTGGCACAAGAGCAGCGGCCCAGACAGGCCTTGGCAGAGCTGTGGAGACTCTGAGGCAGGAGACCCCGGCTGCAGAAGAGGAAGAGAAGGAAGAGGAAGCGGCACGGCGCTCCTCAGGGCACGGGGCGGGGGGGAAGAGGAGGAGGCGGTGCTGAGCTCCGGGTTTGCCTGTGCCAGGCTTCGAGCGCCCCCTCCTGTCACGTGCGAGGAGGAGAAGGGACGTGGAGATGCTCTGCACAAGGAAGTTCCCAGACAGAGGCACTGAACTCCTCCTCGCTCCCGCCGGGCGACGCAAAGGCCTGGGAGCTTCATCTGTCTTACCCTATCACTGCGCTGACAGCCCGGGAGAGGCCAGCTGTCAGCACAGGGGGCATCTCCCACGTGCTCTGCGAATGACCAGTATTGCTCAGCTTCCAGCACGAAGCAAAGCACCAGTCCTGCCTGGGGAACCAGTGGCTGCATCTGCTCGAGGAAGCAGAACTTCTGTCTCTTGTGTGAGACCCCATACAGCCTCCATAAGGGCACAGCGACGTGGAAGGAGCAAAGCTTTGGTCTCTGCCCCAGCTCTACTCCCTGCATGGATGCAGTGGGTGCTGAGGTTACCCTCTGCACAGGGTCATGCTAAGCTAACTCAGCTCTGTTCAAACGTTGCCACTATCTTCTGGAAATGTCTGTCACTGCTGCTGGGATCAGCAGAATAATTTCTGCCTCCCAAAAGCAACTTCAGTGAGGTTTAAGTAGCTCAGCTGGACCAGCTCCATCTTGGCTCTGGGGTTACTTGGTGCTCCCATGTGTTCTCATCCAGCCTGGAGCTGTGTAAGAGCCTTTGCTGGAGCACAGGCTCCCTCCAGACCCACATCCCCTCCCCAGCAGAAAACAAGAGGAAAGCCCTGCTTCCTTGCAAGCAGGGCACTGTGAAGCAGAGTTCCCCAGCAATTGCTCAATTACCTTTTCTAAGAAGCTGTCTTCTCCCTGAGAGCAGTGAGAAAGAGAGAAGAGGGAAAAGTCTGGTTAGGGGTTGGGGAAGGCACTCTCCCATTAAGCAGAAACCTAATTTCCATTACAAGAACCCACTAATCCCAGGTCCTTCACACATTTTGCTGACAGGGCCAAAGTTAAACCTGCAGCCAGAGATTTGCCTGGCAATTAGCAAAAATCCTGCTCACATGATGCACAACCGTGTGGGGATTTCCATGAAGAAGCCCTCAAAGGGGTCTGGCAGCAGCGCTGGATGCACCTACAAACAGCCAGGCCTCAGGCAGATGAGAGGTGCCCGCCAGGAAAAGTCTCCCTGTCTCCAATCTTGCTGGTCAGAAATAAATTCCCTGGTATGATTTCAGCCATCTGCCCTTCTGACCAGGCAGAGAGAAAACCCTCTCTGGGCTCAGGCAGTATTTCTGAGTGTGTGGCAGCTGAGGAGCCAACGGGGCCCCTAAGCAGCTTTGTTTACAGTCAGGAAAATGAGTGTTTGTGCTCAAAACCCCGGGGCTGCTCGTCTGTCTCAAGCTAATAGCATTACCACAGGCCAAAGCCCCTCCAGACTGAGTTCAGGCCCTCCAGCAAAACACTGCGTCCTCATCCCCTCTCCTTGTGGGCTGGCAGAGCTGGCACTGCTCACTGGTGTCCACAGCAGGAGACAGGAGTAGGGTTTCGGCACCTTTCAGGGAGGAGCAACCAAAATGCATATCATGCAGGGAACACGCCGCAGCCGCCACAGTGCTGGGCATGCCCAGAGGGGCCGTGTCCTGGATCTGCGGCGACTCCGGCAGCACCTGCTTCTGAACCCGGCCTCGACAGCCTGGCCTCTCGCAGGGAACAGCTTGCTGCATACACAAGCTGGCACAGGTTGCTTTCCAAGGCTGAGGGGGAGGGAGCCAGTCCCGGCGCTGGGATGGCAGAGCGAGGCTGTGCCCAAGAGAGAGAGGCTGTTTCTGTTTTGTAACAGTGTGAGTCATTTTGCTGCACCCTCTTGACGCCTGCCCGGCTGGTCACCTCCCTGCCTGTAGCCATCAGCAACGTCACATCAACCTGCTCCTGACAACGGTTCTTCAAGAGGCTTTTTAAAGCCCACGGTAGGAGACCAAGACAAAAACAGGCTGAGACACTAATACTGAAATCCCAAAGGCAAGATGCTCGAGTGTCAGCAGCTTCTCCCAGGAGAACAAGCAGCTTCCAAACATGCTCCCACCTACACCAGACCACCCTGCTTTTTCCTGATTTCCTGATGCTCAAGACCACAGGGAGTAATTGGGCTAGGACAACAGCTTAATCCAGCGAGTCACGGGCCTAAGCACAGGAAGGAAAAAGCATTACACACAAACTCAGCACCTTCCCCCCTACAGAGTTGTGCTGTTATGCATCCTATTCCTTGAGTTTTACATATTCTGATTGAAGCTCTGCAGCCACATGGACCTCAGAGACTGCTCCTTTGCTGTAGACACTGGGACAGGGCACTCCCTCTCTTGCTCTCTGGCCTCTTCTACTTCTATATGTATTACTGAATGACAGGGGTAAGCCGACAGGTAAAGCAGAAGCCCCAAAATGCTCTTAGGAATGCAACAGTGTGTGTTTGAGGCAGAAGCTAAGAGTCTAGACCCGAGTTCCTCTCTTTTGCGCAAGAAGTGAGTGATGACCAGAAAAAAGAAGGTGGAAAACCCACCAAGTTGGATGAAACACTTCAAACCAAGTTTGAGACACTTCTAGAATGAGTTGAATCCTAACAAGTCCAAGGAGCTCAAGGCCTGGATGAGCTACCTGGGTTGAAAAGACAAACAGGGCACCTGGCCACCTGGATGCTGTTCAGCCTGATCTCGTGAATCTAAAATCCTGGTACAAAATCTGCCTTTCTGTTGTTAAGCCTGTGAGACAAGTAGACATCCTAGGAGAGGTGGGACTTGCGAGGTACCGAGGAACATGGTGCAGCTGCTAATGGGGAAAGAAAGTGTGAGCAGATGGGAGTGGAAGCTGCCAAATCTGCAGATGCAGGAAAGCAGCAGCTCACGGGACAAAACCTGCATGAAAAGATGGACTGAATACTTGAGGAGTCAGGAAGGACAATGCATGTCTAGCAGAACTGGGCTCATCCCTCAGGTGAACACAACAAACTGTTTCCTTGGTGTCCCACCAAATAGCATCTAGAACCTTCCCACTGGTGATCATGGTGGAGGGAAGCAGGAAAAGAGCAGCTTAAGCTCTGTGAAAAGAAAATGAACTCAGAGTCAGCAGAGCTGACCCCAGCTGCAGGTGCTACCACAGCTTTTAGGAGCAAACAGAAGGGAATATGCTCTCCTCCTGTTAATAGCTGCTCCAGAATCACAGAATGTTAGAAGTTGGAAGGGACCTTGAAAGATCATCTAAGTCCAATCCCTGCTGCTGCAGCAGGGTAAGCCTACAGTACTGCCTCAAGATGTCCTGCACGGGGCTCAAACCCATGACCCCAGGAATTCAGAGTTCCATGCTCTACCAGCTGAGCCAGCCAGGTGCCCCAGAACATTGCTACTCACCAGGTCAATCAGTTTGGTGACTGGGACTTCTCTGATTGGTCGCCTCATGCGGCACAAGGCTTCTAGGGAGGTGCCGAAACAGCTGGGCAGGTAGGTTCCACTGATGGTGAGGAAATAGTCCTTCCCTCGGTCCAAGTGAAGGACTAGAATGTCCTCGATTTTATCCTCACCAGAGTTCAGAAGGGTTACGGAGTCCTTACTGACGTACACGTCCAGGGAGATGTCCATGCTCTCATCTGCAAAACACAGGAGCTCTGGAGAACACAGACACCCTCCACAACTGATGATAAGGACAAATACGCAGTGGCAGGGACAAAAGCCACAAAACCAATTAGATTAACAGATTAGGGTGATGGCAAGAAGGAGGAGACACGGGAAGAACAGGAAGGGTTGACCAACATCAGTCCCCGTTGCAGAAACCGCCACAAAACACACCTGGCTCCAGGTAACCTTCACAAGGCTCTGCCCGCAGCCATGGCTTACAGTAGTGATTATCATTGAGCTTTGGGATGAAGGAGAAGTGACAGGTGACCTGCCCGTTATTGGTGATCTGGAACTTCTGCTTCTGCAGCTGACGGAACTTTACATTCTCAAACTCAAACTGTAGAGCAAAGAGAAAACAGGAATCACATTCGTGGTTGCGGTGGGACACACAGCAAGGCACCCAGACTCTGCCATGACAGCCCCTGCCCCAGGAGTGCCCAGGGAACACAGAATCAAAACCCTTAAAAGTTGTTTTAGCACTTCTGTGCTGGGGAAGTGGACAGGGACTCAGGTTTCATCCTCACTTCTCTCCTGCTTAGCTCCAGCGAAGGAAGGAAGTCATTCTCCAGTCTGTCCATCAGACGAACGATGTCTTCAAACAACTTCCGATACTTCTGCTCGTCCACAACCTTGACCTGTGGAAGAGCAGAAAACACTCAGCAGAGCTCCTGACCAGCTTCTTGATCACGAGTGAACTGCAGAAGTGAAACTCTTCTCTAAGCACTTGTCAGGTGCAGCTGAGAGGCCAGGAGGACCTGCACGCATGGATGCACCATCACGCTGCATAGGCAACCTGATCCCTATTTTACCCCTACAGATGTTACTAGGGTCTTTCTGGCCACTGATCACCCTACTGGGAGATTACTGGGGGATGATCTCTGTGGCACAGCACTGCAGCATTAATTGTGATACTCCAGAAGAGAAGGGTTTCCCTTATTTAACTCTCTGCTCTCACAACAGCAGTCACAGAGGTGCTGTGCGTAAAACCACCTCCTGAAGCAACCTGTGACAACACCATGGTCCTGCCCTAGCACAAGAAAATCATTACCCCAATGCAGAACAGGGCGCTGACTGGCTTGTGGTCACTAGTCTTCAGGTCCATGTGACTGCAGTACCGGAGCTGATGTATGTTCCCTCCTCTCCAAAGGATCCGATCACACCACGCCGGCACACGACACTTTCCACTACAAAGGAAAACGGGTTACCAGGGCAATTCAACAATCCTAATAAACCATCTCAGATGTTCCTCACACAACCAGGCAGTTCCCTCCACCCCCTCTGCAAATGACTGCATCAGCAGCGATGGGGAGAACTCCTATCACTTCCCTTTGCTTCAATACTACGTTGTTTCATCTGTTCTCTTCCCCTTCCCCTATAGGGCAGCTAAAATTCATGCCCTTTCCAGCCTGGGGAAACAAAACCACCTCAGCCAAGGCTGTTTCCACAGCCTGAAGCCATGTGTGCTGTGACCCAAGCTGTGCTAGTTTCTTTTGCTGTCAGATCGTTGTGATCCATCACTTGTTGTTTCCCCTATGGAAAGTCTGCCCACCTATTAGTCTTATGCTATCAGATGAATGTAGAGTTGTCCTCCTCCAGGTGAACTCTGTGCTGATCCACAAACACAGGCAGCGTCAAACCCAGTCACACTGTCTGGTTTGAAACTCCTTGGGAGTTTCTGCACTTAAGAGCAAGCTTCTGCAGCAGATGTATAAATGGATGTGGGAGGCAGCAAGCAGAAACTGCTACTGTTATCGCTGCGGGTGAGCAAGTCTGGGGACAGGATGACTCAGAGTGAGCATTTCCTTCTCTCTGCAACTCCTTCTACACCGTCTCTCTGTCCCTGATAGCAGAAAAAACCCTCCTCACCTGCCTTTACCTATAAGATCAGGCAGCGACCGAGGTTTAGGGCATGTCCCTGCTCAGCGTGTGCAGGGTCTGCTTGTTTCAGAAGCACAAACTGCTTGTGCGCTCCAGCCACCACCACAACACAGAGAGCTCTGCAGCTCTAGGAACCAGGAAATCAAGTTCAGTGAGAAAATGCTTTCGATGTCATAGGTAAACTTATCCATTGGCGGCCGATTTACCTGGAGTCCCAGCGGTCTGTTTTAGAGTCGTATTTATACGTGGGGATGAATTTAATCTCTCCCTCGGTGAAATCTGCAAAAGCCTTCTTCTGAGTGCGCTGAATATTCAGCTAAAGCAACAACAACAAAAAAAACCCCATTACTTCAACCCAAACCCAACAGCAGAGCGACTGCGACCTGTGCCTGTGGGATTCACCAGATGCCCCCAAACTGCCTCTCAGAGCATACACCTTTAACAAAGGTGAGAATTCAACATCCCAGTGGAATATTTTCTAAATGGACTGGACACAGATTGGCCCAGGCTGTGCAGGCAGCAAAATGCACCAGTTACGGGAAGCATTACTTGCTCTACTCGTGCTAAATGCCCTCACTAGTTCTCAGGCTGACAAGACTTCCAGAGCCGTGTATGCCTGACAGCACCTCTCTCCTCTCTCACCTTCTCTGGAACATTACCTCGTTGTTTTCCTCACAAACATCTAAGCTCCACTGTTTCCTGCATGAAGCTCCACAGCACAGCAGAAACGAGCTACAGAACAGGATCAATTAGATTCACTGCTAAACTGTCAGAGGTGGCTGCTTCACAGGCACAGTCCTTCACCTTTAAGGCACATCTGGTGCTGTCTCGCATCTCAGTGCACAGCAAAGTGCTGAGTGGGGAAGGCCATGGCTCAAAATTTAGGTCAAATGGGCTAGGCAGGGCCTGGGCTACCAGCACTGGCCTCTACATCAACATCTCTTCCAGAACATTGGGCACAGCAGCTGCTGGTGCTGTAGCAAACCCCTGTGTTCTACCTCATAGCTGTACATAGGAGAGAATTACTGCAACAAATTGCAGTGTCTGCAGTAACTGTCCTGACTGTGATCAGTTAACCCCAGTAAAATGTACAACCTGGTTTTGTTTAGGGGGTCAGTTTCACCAGGACAGCAGAGCTCTCTAAGGTTGTGTCTATGTCTACAGACACCCACTGCAGAGGGCCTGCCAGCTCTTCCCAAGCACAGGCACATCTTAAACTAAGGCGACCACACAAGTCTGGAGCAAACATGGGAGGAGTTTACTGACCTGGTCATACATCAGCAGCTTCGGAAGCTCGTTCTTACTGATAAGAGTTTTCACTTCGCTGGCGTCAGGGAGACAAAGCCTGTAGTTCAAGTCTCCCAGCCAGATGACAACACTGGAACCAAAAACAAATGTGGAAGAGAAGAGGCAGCAGTTACAGTAACAGGCCAGGCAGGGGTGAAGGAGGGTTGCTGGAGATTAAGGCTGACATGGAAGACAACAGGAGATGCAGAAGATGGAGACTGAGAGCAGAAAATCCTAGTGGCAGCAGACGCTGCAGTAACGAGTCCATCTCCTCTGGAATCTCACAGGAGACTGAAGATGCAGTTTAATGAGAGACGCCTGAGCTTTCTTTGATCTGACAAAAGCCCAAAAACACTAGCAGGTCTTGTGATGTGAAACCATTGTGCCTGACCAACCTTTGCAATCAAGCTACTCAACATCCATCTAGAACTAGGCTCTTCTGGCACAGAGGACAAGGACACACAGCTGCTTGTGATGCAGCTGGCTGTTTGACTGGTGCAGAACTGGCAACAACTGAGTCAGGTTTCTGTGGATCCTAACCAGAGTGTTCTTGTCCTGTCTCACCCACCAGCTCTTCCTCTGTTCCTCACTGGGCTTCCCAACAGACCTACAGCCCTCTTGTCACCAGCAGTGAAAGAAATACTTGTGGTAGTTGATCTTTCCTCCAAAAAGGTTTCATTTAAAGATTAAAATCTAAAGCCCTCTCTAGTATCAAAGCTCTTCCTGTTTATAGTCAAACCTCAAACTTTCCATCAGTGGATTATCAAGGATAATCTAGTATTTGAAGTTTTTTTGTGCTAATCTACTCTACATTTCAGTTTTGGTTTGCAGGTGGTTTAAACACGAACTACAGTGACAGGAATCCTTTGTATGGGGTTTAAGAAAAACTTCACTTAGAAGCTTTGTTGTACCCAGGTTTGAGTCTGATTTGGACTGTTCAGTGCCACTTCAAAAGGGACAGCAGCCAAATGAACTCACTCATGTTTCATGATATTGAGCTGAGGTAGGCTGTCATCGGGGGTCACAAAGCTCATCCGGGCACAGATATCCTTGTAGTCCTGGTTCCGTCGCTCAAAGTCCTCCACGTGAGCCGCGAGGTGGGAATTGACAATGCAGAAGGAGGTGTTGTGGAACACAAACCTGGCTGCCACACCACCCTTGTTGCCCTGGGGAGAGCAGGGAGCAGTGGGTGTTAAGAGGAGGTACCAGGAGGAGCTGGGAATGGGATAGACAGCGGAATCAAAGCCAATGGTGTGGTTCCTTGCACGGACACACGCAGCAACAAACTGGCCCCAGTGACTCACCATCTTTCCCATGATTCCGGTGCCCACAGTCTCCGTCATGATCTCTCTGATATTGCTCAGCTGATCCTTCTTAGCAAATATGAGCAACATCATCCCAACCAGACGGACCACTTGCACCTGCCAAAAGAAAAGGAGTCTTGAGCTCCCAGAAAGGCAGAGGGAACATCTCTGGTTTGTTTGATGCTCTGTTGCTCTCTTGGTTCCTCATGACCATTAATATGGGCAGTCCCCATAGGGTTCTTAGCTCTGCAGCTGGTTCTTTTATGCTGGTTCTCTCACATGCGCTAAAGCAATGCACTTCCCAGCTCACGACCTCCCTGTGCCTTCAGAACAGCAGGGTGACAGCTCTGAAAGCCAGCAACAAGCCCAGACCTTCCTGAATATGGTTTCTTCAGAGGCAAGGAAGATAGAGGGGATTAAGTCTGTGAGGTGAGGGAAGAAGCTGAAATTGGAGAACTCAGCCAGAGGAGCCCAAGAACTCAGCCCACTCTGCAGAAGTGGAACTTCGTACAACCACAAGCCCCATTGATGGTTGCAGTCACTTCCCACTGCCTGCAGCCCTGTCTGCTCTCTCCCTCCCGTAAGGGTGGGACAATTCAACTGAAACTCAAGTGAAACAGTAAGAGGGGAACAGGAGCCTCTCCACAATTCGGGTTATGACCACAGACTCCCTTTTTGATGAAGCTCCATACAGCAAAGTGCTGCTTCCCTGCTGCAGCTACCTGTAACACATGGCAGAGCTGAGCTCGGAGCAGGACAGGGGCGTGACAGTAAACAGGGTGAAGGAGGAAGGGAAAGTTAGTGTGCTGAGGGCTGATAGCTACATCAGACAAAATCCAGCTGCTCGCTCTAGCCCAGAGAGAACACTCTTACTGCCACAGTGCAGCAGTTCTGTCCCAAGGTAGCAGCCTCTGGAAGATCACACCTCATAAATTACTGCATTCTTCAAGGAAAAGCTTTTATTTAACTTACCAGCTCAGGACATACCTTGCTTCAACAGCACAGGAGTGAGATGGTAACACAGATAAATTCGTTACATTTGAACCCACTGCTGTGTTTCTCTTGAGCATTTTGCTTTCGTGAGCCCTAACTTGAATGTTATAAAGCTATTTGTATCCCTACATTTATACATTTCTGCCTCAAAGTAGGTTCTCCTACAACTGTGGGGAAGAAATTGTCTCTCCAGATTTAAAGTGGCTGTGTGACACACACACAGGTGCCCACATGCCCAGTACACACCCCCTGTTTCTCTAGTTACCACTCCCTGGGTCAGGTAATGGTAGGGAAAGCTCATTTCTCTTTTCCTCCCAGTCCCATCAGCAACGTGAACAGACCCTGTGATGCTGAACATAACTCACTTTCTTATACTTGGCCTGAGGGTGCAGGGACTTCTCCACAGCAGTCAGCCATTCCTGCTCCTTTGAAGAATCCAAGTAGAAAAATGCCTCTGTGCTGAGGTCTAGCTCCTGGAACCTGAAAAACCCAGCCAAGCTCACACGTCCCGCCTGTTCCACAGACCATCCCTCTTCCTACCGGCAGCCTCTAGCAAAAAGCTCTTCTTGGACAAACAGCTCCTTATTCCCACTTGGTAAATAAACCAGCAGCTGTGAGAACATGAGAGGCACTTAAAGCAAACGCACCCCCCTCCATGTCCAAGCAAGAACCACAAAACTCCAGTGCCGTAAGGAAAGAGGAGGCTGCTGCCACTCACCCGATGCAATAGAAGTCTGGAGGCTCTGTGTCACATACCAGCCAGGGCTCCAGGCTGCTGTCTGGAGACTGCCCATTCACATTCCACGTTCCCACAAAGAACCTGCAGCACAAAGGCAGCTGTTCAATAGCTGGCCTCACCTCAGCAGCTGTCTGATTTCATACGCGGGAGAGATTCAAGCTCAGGAGAGCTTCAACAGCTTTCTGTCTAGGCACGCTGGGCCTCAGACACAGCTCTCACCTGAAGTTGTGAAGGTTGACATAAGCCTTCTCCTTTTTGGCAAGGACATGCTTAATGAGACCCTCTCTCTGTCCTGACTGGGTGCTGGGCAAGAACATCTTGCGCATAGTGTTGGTCACTTTTGGCTGGTCTCTTGACGTACCTTCTCTGTCTCTGTGAAATCTAGGAAGGAAGCAAGAGCAGAATTAACACCCGATCTGCTGTCTAGGAAGAGAAGAGAAAAAGGGAACTGACTCACTCCATTACTTACTGTCTGTTTGGAGGCACAGGAGGAGGTGGCGGGGGGTTTCGGTGAGACCCTGTCTGGTGGTTTTGCATGTTTCTTCTCTCTTCCAGACTTAGAGTGTTGAAGTCATCCTCAAACTCCAGAGCTCCTGTAATGGAAAAAACAAGCAGAACCCCCTAAGAAAGTATTTAAACCAGCTCAGATCACAATACATAACTGCAGAGCAAGCAAATTATAGCAGGAACATAGCATCACCCCTGATGGCTCAAGGTACGGCAGAAAGGGGCACTGAGCCCAAGTGAAGGCAGGAGAGACCTTAACGTACACAAGCTAAGGCACTAGGCAGAACACAGCACCGGAAGGGTGCAGCGCAACAGAACCCAGGGACCGAGATGGTTTATTTTGTGCAGGGTGAGATGAAGCGAGGAAACCGGGCAGAGGCCAGAGTGCTGAGTGTAGGGTTGCACACAGGTGCTGTCCCCGAGGGCCCATCACTGTACAGACCACTGAGGTGACAGTTCAGTACCCGAAGAAGAGGCCTGTGACAGAGCTGGGAGGTTCTTCTCCACCTGCCGCCAGCTGGCTGCATCCTTAGGCTCAGGGAGAGAAGCCTTCCAGTGGGCTGGAGGGAAAACCAGTCCCGTCAGAAGCTGCTGGCAGTCCCAAAGTTTTGCAAATGCAGCTACAGCTCTGCTCACCTTCCTGTATGCTCTGCACTTCTGAGAGGAATCCTAAGCAACGCTCCTCATCGGGGATCTCAAATAGCCGCTCTGCTGTCTCATCACCTTGTATTCGGACCTTACAGCCTGCTTCAGACACAAACACAGACCCACAGAGTCAGTCAAGGCTACTGCACAGCTACCCTGACCAGACTTTCTGGGCATGCTCTGAGCTCATCAGTGAAAGCCAACAACATCCATTGTTTCTGAGGGAAATCTGCACCTCATCCAGCTCCTCTGGGTTTCTGATATTGCCCCTACCTTGCTGGGGGTATCACGTTTTCCTAGTTCTAGGAATATTTCTCCCTGCTGCTATCTCCCACAGGAGAGCTCTAAAACTAGTAGGAAAAATTTCTTGTCAGGAAAGCAGAACTGGAGATAGACAGAGGGCTGCCAGCACTGAAATGACAGCACAGTCACCTGGGCTCAAGTACAGATTTTGAAGGGTTAGGGAGTTAAAGCTTGACCAGTTGCCAATACTTCAGTCTGGCCATTCAGACCATGACTGTCCTGACAGCTGACAGTCTCAAGGAGCTGGACAGCACCACCAAAGGAAACATCCCTACTTGATTGAAAGACAACCACCAAGCAGTATGTAAACCCAGCCTGTTTCCTGAACACAGCTTTAGTCACGGTTATAAGACTTACTGTTTGTAGCTATATCGATCAGAAGAGTTTCTTCTGCCTCTGAAAATGAGAAAAATAGGATGAAGAGAGCTCACACCGAAAGCTGCAATACCTAAGCCCACTGCCTGCTGCTAGCCACACCCCTGAATAGTCTGATCCACTGTGGGAAAGAGCAGCCTGCAATGGACTCCACAGTCTGTCCATGCAGCAAAAGCAAGGAGCAGAATCATGCTGGAGTACAACGAAGGGTACAAGCTAGGCTGAGAATACATGCTTTCACTCCTTAATGAGCACTTGCCCCAGGGACACGAACTGCTATTTAAGTTCTCCCAAGGTAAGACCTAAAGCTCTTTCCCATCCCGTGGCTGTTTCGACTGGGCAGTTGGCCAGACCCTACCAAAGTCTTGCTCTGACCATACAGGAATTGGACTGAAGCTCCCAATTCTTGCTGTTATGGAGCAGACTGACAGCAGCAGACACCAAATGTCAGCTACTGCAGACAAGCACTGAGCACGTTGCCTCCAACGCAGAGCCCATTGCTCATATGAAGCAACTCTCCATGGCCATGTGGACACAGGAAGGTTACCTTTGGTGTAAGCAAGGACCAAGATTTCGCAAACCACAAGTTATGGGAGAGCTGGTACCTTGGATGCACTTGAAGCGGCTGTTGATGGGGATATAATCCGGATCAGAGTTTTCTTTGTCCTGCGAGTGAATCACTACCCTGGAGACACAACAAAGGCTGGTAAAAACTCTGACATGACACCCTCCTCATGCACAGCCCAACGTTTATAATGTCCCAGAGCTGGCAATGTTTGGTTTTCAGTGCTGTGGGGCAGGGGAAAAGGGTCCAGGCTCCACAGGACGTGGGTGCATGCAGTGAGAGAAGGAAAAGTGCCGCTAAGCTTTCCCTGCAGCTTGGTGGAGGACGCTCTGCCTCCTGGAGAAACCGGAGAGCCGGGCGAGACCCGGCAGCTGCCAATCCCTTTCTGCCCCTCCCGGTTTCTAGCTGTCGGAGAAGCTGTCAGGGGAGCAGGAGCCGCAGCCTCCGCGCCGCTCGGCTCAATCGCAGTGCCCGTGGCCAGCTTGGTGCGGCCTGAGCCACTCGGAGCCAGAAGACTGCGGCGGAGAAGCGGGACCGGCCGGCACGGCCGAGCCCCGCCGCGGCACCACCGGCATCGGCGAGCAACCGGGACGAACTGACCCCGCCGTGAGTGGTGGCCCCGTCCCCACCGTGAGCGTCCTCGTCCCAGCCGCGAACGGCCCCGCAGCCCCTCACTCACCCGTAGCGGCCGCCGCGCCGGCCCAAACTGAGCACACAGGGCTGCCGCCTCCCGGCCCGCACCTCCGCGCCGGCCACACTCTAGCACCGCAGCTAAGGAAACGGCGGACCGAACGGTCCCTGCTCCCCGTCGCCCCTCCCTGGGTCCCTCCCTCCCCGGGTTCCTCCCCTCCCGCCCAGCAGGCTCCGGTGGATACGAGCAGGCCCCAGCCCACGGCCGGCGGCTCCATGGCGGCGCCTCGGTCTCCCGGCGACTGATCACCGACGCGGGATAGAGCGGCACCGCCTTCCACAGCGTCCCCCGTCGGCGGGAGGACTGCAGGACTCCGCGGACACGGAGAGCAGACGCGATCGGGGCGAGGCGGGCGAGGCTGGAGTACAGCCCGACGGAGGTGGGGGGGG